>DWAJ01000873.1:0-27166 GCA_018238005.1 Eurema mandarina
TTAGAGACACATGAATAACGCCGAGAGTATGCTAATCGCGGCCGGCGACGTCTCATGACGAACTAAACGTTTCGAGTTGAGAGTTGGCCCCGATACTGTGATATATAACATTCTGCGAGCTCGCGGACGGTGAAACCCTTTGGTTCATACTTTATCTGTTGTTAGGTAGCCATGATGGATGGCCGGAATTTTGTGGGACATAGTGCGGCATACATAGGCAATAGGCATTTGAATAAACTGTGCTTTTAAGACTTGTTTCATTTGTATTGGTTAGACTGGATGCCTTAATTTAGTGTTATAATATGATTTGATTTTTTTATTAGCCTTAAGATAAACGAATACTTTTCCAAATGTTGGTAGACATATTGGTAGAAATGTTGAAATATCCATTAAAATATTTTTGTTAATCCGAAGTAAAAACCGATCCTGTTTTTTTGGTTTATTTTATAACACCTATCGTTCTCAAAAATATTGCCTATTATTTATCAGTATAGGTATTTATAAAATCAGGTATCACTGACTTGGAGGTAACTCCTCACAACGTGACAAACTTACAAATATAGGTATTAATATAGTAGCTACAGATAAATAACTTAAACAGCACCAACCTTGTACAGTCCCGTAAACAAAGCGTTAGCTAATTGCCGTCAGTATTGTTATTGGGTGCACCTCCATTGTGATCGCGATTGTACACTTTCCGGTATACTTGACCCTATTATTGTATATATATATGTACTCGGTTCTATGATGTACAGTCTAGTTCAAAAGTATACAATAAACGTGGTAAAACATCCTAAAATTGATATTTCATTGCTTGTGTTGTTGGTTCCTGTATTTTAATGGTTATAATATAATTATTAGAGTTAAAATTTATTATTTTTTATTAGAACCTTTTCGTGGTAATAGTGATGTGTATGATTTGTTCTTGTGGATGTGTTTTAAATACTTTGGTGGACGATTGTATGAAGTAGGCGTAGTCATATTGCGCTGCTTTAAAAATGACATTTAGTTCACTTATTTTATGGTATACATTAATAATTAAACCATTGTTTAAGTAAAAGTAAAAGATTAAAAGTCGAATATGAAAATCGAATGACCATTGTAAGCGTCAAGATGTTTTATAAAATTATGTTTACAAATGTTTACGCATGATCATTACACGGCATAACGTTTCGGTATCATAAAAGGCGAGGCTATTTATGCAAATATAAAGTACCGGCGGACAATGAGGTCAGAGCAAAGGTAAGTGAGTCGGTGAAAAGGTCACTTCCGCGCTTCTAATAGGGCGAAAGCAATAATCATGAAAATCGGAATCGATCGCTCTCACACAACGCGCGCCCGTAAAATGGCAGTGAATTGTACGATTTATTGTTTTACCGCTCGATACAATCGAATATTAATCGAGTAAGCGCTACACGAAATCGATTCTCACGGGAAATGTGTGTGGCATTGAGTTTCTGTTTACCAAAATCGTGTGAGCGGCTGCCGAGTGTGGCACGTCGTTGTAGGGCGGGCTGGGTTCCTTTGCAATGCGATTTTGTAAGTACTGTGATATATCGAGTATCGACTCTAGTCGATTTGAGTCGAAGAGGTTTGTATACAATAAAAAACACTTCCTACTACTTAATGTACAGAAGTAGAAAGCTGTAATGTTTATTTCTTTGAACGTAAAGGTTTGTTTATCTGAAATGCGAATAATATTTTGAATAATCGTATTGTTAATAATATATTAGGATCTGTACCTATAGGCTACGTTGAAGTACTTGGCTGCGGGTATACAGGCTTTATCACGGGGACGTGATTATGTAGATTGTAGGTTAATGATTACTTTATGATATCAAACATTTGGTCGATATAATAAGGGGCCATCTATAAAGTACGTCACACGTTAATGGGGAGGGAGGGTATCACCGAAGTGTGACATCGTGTGACAAGGGCAATACTTCATGTGCAATACTTTTGTGATGTCACATGTTAAAATTTAAAATACTAAAGCGCAAAGTTTGGATGTGAATTAAAATTTAATAAAAATAAGTAAAAAATGAAAATAGCTGTTTTCTCTCGATTATTTTTAAATACATACATAAATTTAAAAAATGTGTGACGTCACATCAGGAGGGGTTATAAAAATGTGACAACCTGTCACAAAGACGGGAGGAGGGGTTCAAAAGTCCTAAAATTCGTGTGACGTACTTTATGGATGGCCCCTAATGTTGGTAAGTGTCGTCATGACAACTTTTTTAAAAAGCTCCATTATCTATGCCATTCGTTACGGTTGCGTTTTCAATCCGATATCCGCGACGATTTGTCAAACATAAATCGTCGCCTGTCGATGCCTGTCACGTGACAATGCGCTTGCGCAACCACAGACGCGGGCGAAATATAAAATCCAACCAATAGTAGGCTTGCAAAATTCGCGGCGTTCCCTTGTTCCTTTTTTTGAATATGTTTACAATAGCTCATAAAGTTTTTGTTATTTCAAGTTTGTTTGTCATTATTGTTCCTTTGATGTTCACCTGGAGACATAGTCGGGTCAGTTGTTTAAATATTTATACAATGTATTGATTTAGTATATGCAATTAGCATAAACTCATTCTCGATTGACTTCTCAGTAAAGCATAGCTTGCCATAGACAATAAATCAAGACGCGGCGGGTCAGGCTAAATCAGCGGCCTGTCAAAGTGACAGCTCACGTAAATCGCGCCTTTTCGCAGAACCCCGCGCCATTCCCCCGACAGATATATGACACTGGCAACATTGTAACGGTCGAACAGTTAACCCTAAAACTCCAGCCGGGGGTCTAGTTCATACGTATTCATTTAACATAGACCGTTAATGCCGGCGTTCGACGGATATGGTCGTCTTGACCCCGTTCGTTCCGTGATGCAATTTATGTTCGCTATTCATTTAATATTTGATAATATTAGAATTTATTTATAGTTTTATTAGATTTTTTTAAGACGTTATCTTTATCACTCTGAGTACTATATTACATTCAAATTCTATTAATGTTAAAACACATCAATGTTTCAAAGGGTCTATATTAACTTCTGATTATAATTACTCGTAGTTGTTGTTTGAAAGGGACTAAAGCAAGCAGAACCGCAGGACACTGCTGGTTCTAAGATAGACAGTTCAGTGACACAGCTCTATAATCTTAATTGTTTTGTACAGTTTTTAGGGTCCCGTATCTAAATTATAGAAACGCTCTTCTCTTCGTTAGACTTCGCTGCCCGTTTTCAGGCTGTATGTAATGAAGCGTATTAGTTAGAAATTTTCACAAACAATGTACATATTTCTGTTGCTGTTATAACTATACTAATACTAGTACATAAATTTGAGGGGCTGTCATAAGACAAACTTGATTTTTTTGCTCGTTTGGCTCGATATTCAAGAAATGTTACCGAAACCTCCATGCGCTAGTCCAACTCGCACTTAGCCTGTTTTTAATACAAACCGGTGTATATGTAGGTAGGTTAATTAAACACACAGAAGTGTAGCAAAAATAATTGGCCAAGTCGTATGTTTATTTAAATGTTATTCGGCATATAAAAAAAGGTATCATGTCGGCGACCCGTTGATATTGATATAGAGGAATTGTAATGTACATATGTCATTTTATTTTATGTTAAAGTCGAGCAATTATAGTTTTATTCAACCTCGGAAGGAATGTTTTAATACAATTTTAATTAAATGGGTATGCGTTTTTATATATAGATTTGTGATACGTGCATATGTAAAAGTCCTTTGACATTTAGCTGAAAGTTAAGGTCCTTAAATTGATCAGTAAACAAACGTATGTAGGTACATTGTACATATATCCTTATTTTTATGATGTCCTAGTAGCGCGCAGTGGTTTTGTTTGTGTTAATGTGTCTTTTTTAATTCCGATATATTATATATAATATTTATATTATTATTATTAATAGATGATTTTGTTATATAATTTTAAGTTTTATAGTATACTAGCTGACAATTTCGTTGAGCATAATGTTAATTATCCTTTTCGGTTCATTATATAGTCTTTGACAATCAGCAATAATGTAGCTTTCTATGCGTGAAAAATTTTTTAAAATCGGTTCAGTAGATCCCGAGATTACCCCTTACAATTTAACATACACACAAATTTAGTTCTTTATAATATTAGTATTGAAGTATAGATAACTTATATATACATCAGGATCTTTTTTTTAATCGTCAGCGCTAAGTCATATTTTATTTATTTTTAATAAAATTTACGTCAAAAATCCTTAACGTCTAATATGTTATGAGATTGTTTAACATGTTTCGTGAAAAATAAACAGTTTTAATACACGCGTCGCTAAGATATTTAAGTGCAAGATACATAGATGCTTAGTGAGAGCTGTCGTGGACGCAATAAATCTTGTCTGTGGTCGCTCGTCATGATCGCGGTGTGTGTGGCCAGTATTAAAAACTCAATTATTTTTTTTATAATATAGTCTGTATTATAAGCGCTCAATTTGACATATGAGAAATACATACGTATTACGTAATATAATTAATATTATTATGTAATATTTAGGAAATTTAGCACGATTTTACGATATAGATTGAACAATTTCAAGGATTAAAAAAATACCCTAAATTTTATACTCATTTTTATAGTCTCTAAGTCGCCATGTTGCTTTATATTTCAACGTCATTCAGTGTCATTTACAGAAAAACTTTTGGTTATGATATCTTGATATGGTTTAATTATAATAAGTATCGAAATACATAACTTGTAGTCGAATAAAAAACATTGCACTAATTGGAATCAAACGGAATCACGTATTATAAATATCCTTGCAACACAACCGAACGTATTTAACCTAATACACACTAAGATCATAATGCAGATAGTTTACATTGGCATAAGTACAGTGGGTGTTCACTGTATTCTGAATACTTTACGCAGGGTTTCTTAATCTTTTTTTCACAGTGGAGTACTCGTAAGATAACAGATATTACAGCTATACTAATATTGCATTTTTTTGCATTGTATAGACTGTGAAAATTCAGGACAGATTTGAATGAAATTTGGCACAGATAGTCTAATGCTCGGATAAGGACACAGGATGCTTTGTATTAAAATAACATATAGAATGCAATGCATAACAGCCAGTTTTATATAATGACACCTCACACAGATTACCGTCACATGTTTTACCAACATCAATAGAAAGAAGATCGTATTAATAATTAATTAATTAATTAAAATATAAAATGTATGCCATCTGATTACTTGCTTAAAAGTGTTTAGACTGTAATAGAGAAATAATCGTTTTAGAGTTGTTTTTTTGATGTCATCGTCCTTGGACATAGGAGGGCCCGCAGTACATAGGCTAAGAAGCCCAGCCTTAATGCCATACTTTGCGAAATTGTGTTGATATTTGAAAAGGTTTTACGGCTCTTTTGCAAGCCTTTGTTCACGACTGCGAGATCGTTCATGTTAGATATAACTAATAAATAATGGCTGATGAAACAGCTCGGCGCTTGAATTAATTGACTGTTATGTGCCTGTGTTTAACTGTTTAAGTAATTGTTTTATTCATAACTAGCTGCTGCCTGCTACCCGTGACTCTCCCTCCTCCCTTTTAACCCTTTTTTCCAGTTAAAAAGTAGCCATATAGGCTAAGAAAGCCTGAGAAAGAACATATGGCTTTAGACCATCTGCGTATACCAAATTTTGTTTTCATCTGTTTAGTAGTTTTAGTGTGATGGAAAGACAGACAGAGTTACTTTCGCATTTATAATATTAGTATGGATAATTGTCTTGAGGACCGTATGTGAATGATGTTGTGATTTGTAGGGAGTTGTTGTTGCATTTTGTTAATGTGCCTTCTCTTTCTACAGGTAAGGAGTAAATTGAGTCAAAGTATTAAAAGGAAGGGAGAGATTCGGCTTTGTAAGTTATAGTTTTTTATGTATGTTTTAGTTATATATAATGTAACCTAATAGTGCGTACGATACGATGCTTTGTATAATCGAAATTATACGAAGTGAATTAACTTCAACCTTTAGTTTGTGATTAATATTTAATTCAGATAAGATACTAAACTAGATTTATGTAAGACTAAATTAATATTGAATCAGCATTAATAATAGAATCTATAATTCTATAACGACTTGCTCGCGGTTAAGCAAACAGAAAATGTTGTCTGAATAAAAGTCGTCATTAGTTTTCGCAATTAAAGTGGACATTTAAATATTGTTCTCCTAAGCCATAAATTGTGCTATTAGCTCGAATAGCGGGTGCCTATTATATCGGCTCCGCCCGCGGCGTTCCTCGCAATCAGGTGCGTACCATTAGAACGAAGCCGCAGGCCCTTATATATGGTCTGAATATTAATGAGACACGCAGCATCAGCCGGTGAGATAGAGCCGGTTAAATAGCTGAATATTATTTGAATGTTTAAGGCTTGAAGGATCGCTTCGTTGTTAGCGAGTAGGTAGGTGTATCAAGTTGTGATATTCCCTTTGGCGATACGCGTGTTAGATCGTTGTAGTTTGCACCTAGTGAAGACTAAACGGTTTTGATGAGTACATAGTAAAGTAAGTTAATAAGTCAGTTTGTTTGTCAGTCGGTTGATTAACGGTCGGTTGTTTACAGAATAATTGGTTTATTTTTTTGGTTTTTGTATGCTTAAATAATTTTTAGATGAGTAGGTAAGTAGGGTCGTAGATGATGGGATGTAGGGTTAAAAAATACAATAATTTTATAATTACTTTTAACATATCAAGTGTAATTGATGCGTAATGGGGTCTATCTATGAAATAGTTGCTACGCAATATTTGACTGTTACCGTCACCTATACATTGATCGATGCGATCGATCTTGCGTCGTCATACAAATCTTACATTATTACGTAAAATGTAAACAGTAAGACAAACGTAATCAACTACAGATGCTTTAAGAGTTAGACAATTTCGTTCTTTATTTTCGGTTTAAACCTATTACGATAGGTATCGAGTAACGATTATCGAGCATCGAGTACGTATCGATCGTCGCGTCGTACGGTATCGTTGCGTGCGAGAGTCAGTGTCGTTATGCAACGCGGCCTTGCCGGGCGCGGGGCGCGCGGGGCGGGCGGGGTGAAGGCCGGCCGCGGGCGCCGACCTCCCCCAACAACCCTTTTTGCCCACACAACCTGTTCCGCAAGTCCTGCGAGTTGCATTTTTCTAATAACCGCCCGCTGCCGTCTTTTTGTATCTACGTAATTCAATTTATGTAAGCCGGTAGGAGGTAGGTAGCCGGTATAGGCGTTGTGGATTAGGTACTTGCTTCGCAGTGCTGCGTTCCTGGTAGTTTGACTGGAATGTTATTATCTAACGCTTGTAAAGGAATCATCCTTTAAATCAAGGTTTAACAATAACAATTTTTTGGATGGATATTTAAATAAAGCTTATTGTAAAATGTGTATTAAATGTCACTCACAATGTTCACTGACTTTGACAAATTAAGTTAATAGGAAATGTAGATTTTCATGCCACTGTTTTAAACTACTGTTTTGAACCAAAAAATAAATAAATAAATAAATAGTATATGGATGTTTCGATTCGAAAACTCTTTTTATATTTTAGCCCCCTTTTTATACCAAACGTTTGGTCTAAACGTATAGAAAAATCTTACGAAACGAAGTTCCCGCTAGTAAATCGTCAATCTAGTTCATGTCAAAGCTCAAAAGGCTCGCCATTGCGAAAGGTGGAATATTTTTCGCGAGTATGACAAAATCGGCGGCTATCGCACATCTAGTGTCACAACGTGTCACGTACGGCGCACGGCTGACGAAACAAACACGTAATAAACAATTTCTTATCGCGACAAAGGGACATGCGATGTTTTGGTAAGCGTTGCAGAAATGTTAAATATTGGCGCGGTTTTCGTGACATACGACATGAGATAACGACGCGACGCGACGTTACGTGACGATACGATGTAGCCCTCGAAACATGTTGGACACGATGATGTTCTGTGACATTTTTAAATTGATGAGCTTAAACTGCTTAATTTTTAGGTATCTTTTACAATTTTTTATTACCACAGATAGACGGTGATTACGCAGACAAACTTTTAAACCTATATAAAATGATGTAGGTTTTGCTTTGCCCTTGGCTATTTCTATGGCAATCATTATTTGACCTATAACCTTATAATATTCCCTAAGTATTTTAAAACGATTTCGTAACTTTTAAAACGTCTATAACGTCTAAAATTAAAGCGATACAATCGAACGTCGTGTCGGAATGTTATTTGCGATTCGAGTTTAAATTTTGTACTTATTAAATATTAAAGTTTGTTAGTAAAATATTAAGCAAGTACGTATTAGTTGACGGCATGGCGTCGTTGCGACACTGCGATCACGAACCGTTCGTATCACGTTAAATGTTTCAGTGAAAGGGATACCGTATTATGGGCTTAAATGTTTGGTATTTATTTTGTCTTTTGAAATTCTTCGTGAAATAAAAAAGGTATTTGTAAACAATGAACACAGTTTAAATAGAGTAGCTTCCTAAGAAAGTTTCCGTGTGTAGTAGAAAACAGTCTTCTTATAGGTACATAGATTTTTTTTATTATTGCTTCGATTTACGATTCAAATAAAGAGAATAGAAATTATTAAATCTACTTGATCATATAGATATTCTATTCACTAGTTGTTACTCTATATTGTTTCTATCAATCGGTATTAACCGATTGTGATTACACAATAATATTTGTCTGTCTTTGTAGTAAACACGTATGTTAGCCGAATACTGACTTTAACTCTAAAATCGTCGCAAGTCATATTATCGTGATAGTTCACAGTAAATTTATTTGAGTCGTCCTTAAATGTGATTTACCCTGTCGAGCCCATGAATTTCTACAATAAACCATATCGTATTTCGCACGTTTGCTACTTTAAAGAAATACAGCTATAGTGCGAAATAAGCTCTCGTACTTATCTCGATATATCGACTCAGTTTAAACACTCGGTACTCACCTAGCAACGGTGAAAAGCCAGTAATTAAACATTCCAGCCGCTGCAACGGTTAAGGAGCGTAAAACTCGATGATGAAACACATATAATTGTAGCAGTTATCAGGTAAGAAAGTAAGTGTTAATCGTATGAATTAATTGAGTTCCGTTTGCATTGGCACTAAGTAGGGATTGCGTCAGCGATAATGCATCGGATGATATAACGTGGCTTTTGCGAAGTTGTAAAACGTATTGTGGTTAATCTGAGACGCATAATACATGTTAATTTATAATATGTAATACTAATAATATCAAAGGAATGCGTTTTTTGTTATTATTTCTCGTTAAAACGGAATTTAATTATAAGGCGACAGCTAAAGCATAACGTTTGAAACTATATTTAACTGATTAACTTTTCAAGTATGTACCTACTAAATATCCTTTATGAAAAAGATCCTTGGTATGCCTTAGTTCTGTAAGAAAAGTTTACGGGGAACAAACAAAAATTATTAAATAATTTTGTCTGCAGGTAAATATTCTATGCAAATCCTGCCTTTTATTTGAATATTTGTGAATTGTGTTTTATTTAACGTCTTGTAATTCGTTTAGTCCTTAGTCAGTCGGTACCCTTTGTGTACAAAATTTCTCAATATTAAATAAACTCTCTACCTGGTGAAGATGACCGCATCCTTTTCGACCGTTTATTCAGAATCGCATTAAAATTCGCTCGCCAACAATCAATCTTTTATTCTGAAGGTCAACCGTTTCCATTGCCTGCTTAATATAGCGTGTTATTTTTACCACACCGCTTTGTGAGCAATGTATTTTGCGTATTTGAGGTACAAAATGGCCGGCTGCGTCTGGCGTCGCGTCCTTCGACAGATGTCTACCAAATATAGCAACGATTGTTTTCAACGAATTCGTTGCGTTACATTGTTTACTATATTCGCAGCTGAGTTTAAACCGTTCGAATAGAGCTAGCAGTGGATGCGGTGAAAGCGTTGTAATAGTTTTCTAAGTTCACGTATTTGGTTCGTTGGTAGTGCGGCCTTCATGCGGGCTATTTTTAGCGCTTCGCCCTTGAGGGCTGCCTGCGCCGAACAGGATTTATCAGCGGCGAAGTCCAGACTTAGAATAAAAAGACTAGTTTCTAATATCGGGATAGATGGCGTTTTAACTTAGACGATCATTGTTGGAAGATTTCGAAGAATCGATTCCTTTATCAACACTGATAAATAAAGTATTACAATTGTTTGGATATTTTTCTTTCTCAAACGTTTTATTCTTAAAACATAAGTAAATGGATTTGGCAAAAATTTGGTATACCTACTGGTAGTTTAGAGCCTGAATTAACACATAGAACATTAGAAGAATCTATAACAGAGGCAATACGAGCCAAACCGCGGTTAGCAACTAATGTACTATGTCCAGCAGGTATATTATATCGTAAGTTGACGAGTCTTCACTTAACAAGTCGGTTTTATAGACAGCAAGAACAAGCTAGATAGCCTTTAATAACTAATAATTAAACTAACATCACAACGACAAAAACAACGCGCAGAGAGTACCGAAAGGAGACTTTTTACGTACGTCTAAAAGTTCAAATGCCTTTCTAAATATGGAAAAGTAATCTGTACAGAGTTTATTTGAATGCGTCCGTAATTACTGGCTGTTATTAACGGAACAGATGGTACGATGAACTAATGGGCGTTTCCGTTTGAACCCGAAAATAGAATAACGTTATTGTTTTGGCCCCCTGGACGAGGTTTTTTGTGCTATGTACATGTACACACATATTATAACCAGCATCGATCGATATCGATTTTTTTTTTGTTAACGCTTACGGAGTTATGGAATTTAAGTTACTTTAATAAAGAATCGCTTCCAACATCAGTGCATCGTATTGTTGTCTAAAAATAGTAAGTAACAAAGTTTTTATTGTTATTCGAAGTTGCTCAAAAACTGTATCGAAACTAGTCGAAATCGACGTCGATTGTGTTCGGAGTAGAGCTTCAGTTCGTAAATGTCGTTTAATGTGTAATTTTAGATTTAAGGTCTGCCTTGTGCGGAAGTAGATGGCGATGTGTGGAAAGCGTCAAGACGTATTTATCTATTTACCAATCTGCTATAAGAATAAAAGAAATATTTTGTATACCGAAAAGAGTCCGTGATGCTCGTAATAAGATGTCTCCTTTCTAACAGGATAAATGTTAGAATTCGTGTCTTCGCTGTTTCTTGAGTTTCAAGAGGTCGTATACATACTTTATTTTTCCGTTTAGAAAACGAAATTCCGATTAATAATTAATAAATACCGTAGCATGAGATTATTCAGGTCACATTATCTACAGTAGGTATAAGTCTGCAGTCTATGACCCAAGCAATATTGGATATTTCCCGAGTAATTAATCTCATACTAGATTCTAGAACAAGCTCGAAAATGTTTGATGTTCGTCTATCCAGAGATATGGTCTGGCTCGCGATTTATACTGTCCATAAATATGACGTATCGGGATAGTTTTAATGCGAACCATTTCTTTGCAAATGGACTCATTTATCTACAGTGGATTAATTTTCAAAAGAGTACGGTTAGGACGATATTATGGTGATACATTTTGCGACATTTTGATGCGTTACTTTGAGAAAAAAAGAAGTTTTCCATACTTGTCTTGTTATTCTTGAACAAAATAAATTAATGTCTGAAATTATTCGAAGTGGATTTTTGTAACTGTGATTGGGTTTTTTTATCTCATTACGAATAGCGAGAAAATGTATCGATATTAATTACAATAATAAAAATGAGCCTCTCTCGATTTTTGCATTGATGTGATTTCCTAAAATGTACATAACGTTTTCACAAGGCAAATTCATAAAAACTTTAGACAGCACTAAAGCAAACTTCACAGGAATCCAAAATCCTTAGGGAGTAATGATGTTATTTCGCAACACGTGTCAATAGCAACTCGTAGTTCCCTCGAAAGGGCTTGCAGCCCTCAAATATTGAGACAAAAGTATAAAACCCAAGGGCGGCCATGACACGTGCCGCGGCAATTTGGCGCCAAAGCGGTGAGCACATTAAAAGCTTGTTTATTATCTAAACTCTAATGTACACAAAGTTGAGTCGACCCTCTGTTTGTTCTGTGAATCTCATTTTTCACGTATGGCGCGTTTGGGAGTTCTACTATGGATAAACTCGCGCCAATATTTATTTATTTATTTTTTGAATATTATTACAGATTTGATTTCAGTTTAATAGTGAATATTTTCTATTTATGACATAATAATTATACCTACAATTTATGAGTAATAACGTTACTCAAGCGATAAAAATAATTTATCTGAATTGAAAAAGTGAGCAAATACCTTCCTAGTTCATTTTATTAGTTTCTTATAATCTAATCAATATAGTTATTTATTAGATAAAAGTAAATTATTAATGCGTCTTTACCTAAAACGTAGAGCGTATTATATTACATAATACTCGTTATGGATGGAGGTACACTCGAAAATGTCCTATAAAGAATACATGATCAATAAGTCGAATAAGGCGCTGCCGGTCGCGTGGGCGTCTCAATAAATAAAATTGGAGTCGTTTGCATAAATAATAAATAATAACCGATCTATCGGCACCAAAACAAACGTAATATATGTAACGATATAACGCTTTAATGGTTCTATTAATTACTCGGTGTCGGGCGCGAGTCGCGTGGGTGCTAATGTTAGACATTGCCGAGCGTATTTTGAAACGTTATTTTAAATGTTTTGTAGGATTAACTATATTATATATCTTAGAGAATACCTATAAAATTACACGGTTATTTTAGTGTGTTTGATTGATTAGTATGGCAATATTAATCGTCATAGATAATGCTTTATAACCATAAACATTAATGTTAAGTTATGCCGAATGTCATGAGTTGTCAACTGTCAGTAGTGTGTCCGGGCGCGGCGCCTGTGCGAGTTGTGCTAATAATTAACGTAATCTTGATGATTCTCTAACATATATCTATATTTTTATAAAGGTTTAGGTCCTTATAAGAGAAATGGTTTGCTACAGATTTGTATGGATGGGTAGAAGTAGGATTTTTGTTTGATGCCAAGCGGTCATTTCCGCTCTTGTAAATTCGCGTGTCTCACGAATGTCTTGGTGTTCCATAAAGAAGCAACTATCAAATAAAGGAATAGGTATGGTGTTAAGGGAATTTATATTAGTATTTCGGTATTTGCCGCTCACAATAATTTCTATTCTATTAATTAGAATAACTAAAAAAATCATGTTTTTTATAACACGTTGGGAACAGTCCGACTTTATTATCAGTTATAATAAGCCTAGTTTAGTGCTTAGTTACAATTTTATCAGGCATTTTTGGTTTTAGTAATAAATATGAGCCCTGATATGATGAGTCTCAGCTGTCGAATGCGCATTGTTTGAACAAAGGGTGATGCGTATTTTGGCGGCAAACAGTAAACATATTGTCTGATCGAATTTATGTTTGTCCATATTATGGATTTTACAATAATATGGGATCTGAAGTTAGTCCTATTGTATGTTGAGTCAATGGTTATTATATATTAGACTACAAAAGTATCTTAATCTATACTAATACTATAAACAAGTAGAGATTGTGTGTTCGATAAATTGTAAGGGATAATCTCGGGATCTACTGAACCGATTTTAAAAATTCTTTAACCAATAGAAAGCCACATTATTGCTGAGTGTCATAGGCTATATAAAAAAAAGCAAAAACTAAAAAAACTTATTAACATTTTGCTCAACGAAGTGGGCACGGATCAGCTAGTATTAATATAAAGTTAATTTCAACTATTTCTATAACATGGATGGGTACATTAAGATTTACTTAAATAAAATTATTAACATTATTATGTTAACAATTTAAAATAATATTAAAGTAAGATTATTAATACCAGTCAGTAAAATGACATTTCCATTGTTTTATGTTTTTAGTCCCAAATAAATAGTGATGTGGACTACTATTATTACACAAATAAAAACATGTAATTCATTTTTTGGTTCAGTCACAGTTGCACTTGACAATGTACTGACTGGAATTAATAATATTAATAATTATTTAGAGAGGGTAGGGTCTAAAATCGTTCATACATCTTCACAGATTTTCGCATTTACGATACAGTAGAACGCTGATTAACCGAATCGCCAATTATCCGAATCGGTCCTAAGCTTAATATAAAAAACTAGCTGTTGCCCGCGACTCCGTCCGCGTGGAGTTTCATATAAACTTTGACGTCTCTTTTGACCCTCCCTTATAATCCTTTTTTCTTAGATTTATTCATACAAATGTTTTTTCCCGCTTACTCCCGTTCCCGTGGGAATGTTGCAATATCCTGTTGCAAATAACCTTTAAGTTTACTGAAGTACCAGCATGATAAATTTCTAGCGTCTAACTTAAGCGGTTTCGATTTTTCATACAAAAGGATTTTCCCGCTAATTCCCGTTCCCGCGGGAATTTCGGGAATTTCTTTCTTAGTGCACCTCTGCGGTACCTAAGCTGGAAGGGAGGTACCCTTCCAAATTTCAAGTGCCTACGTTTAGCCGTTTAGGCTGTGCGTTGATATGTCAGTCAGTCAGTTAATTAATCATTCAGTTTCTCCTTTTATATATCTAGATTAAAATCCAAGTATTTACATAAGTTCTGTTTTGTTGTGACAAGTTGAAACATGCTCGAGTCCAGATAAATTTCAACTGCTGTGGTTGAAAGCTAGAGGCAAGACAAACCATGTTTCGCGTTTATTCGATGTGTGACAGTTCGTTTTTCTGTATTACCAGTCTATGTCCGATTTTGCGAATCGACCCCAATCCCATATAATTCGGATAATCGACGTTCTACTGTATTAGTAAGGATTATACAGGGTGTAAAAGTCTTAGGTCCGAAAACTGAAATCGTAAACTGAAAACCGACCCGCAATCGATACACGCGATACCAGCAATGGGTTGTTTAAAATAATAAAAATAAATAAATATTTTCAGGACATTAGCAACTAGATAACGGAATAAATAACATATACATACTTTTCTTTTATAAATACATACATTAACATTACAAAACATAGCAACACCCAAACCCCAGAAAAACACAAATGTAAATTACAAATATATTTTTCCGGTGTGGCGATCGAACCCACGACCCTTCGCGCAGAAAGCAGTTGTGCTGCCACTGCGCCAAGCGGTCGTCGTAGATACATCGCTGTATTTTTTATTTATTTTTCATGGCTTTATTAAGACAAACATGTTAAGTTGGTAACAAAATGTAACTACTAGCGCCATCTATGCTTATATTTGTATGTATTGTTTTCTTAATAAACGCTGTCACTACGTTGCAGTTCACGCTAGCTCTGTGTATCATTTATAGGTTATGGGCCTTTAGATATCTTATTTTGGTGGAAATATAGTGCAAAATGTCGTCAAATCTTATTGCAAGCATTGATAAGCTTAGGGGCAGAAAAATTATGAAGATTGGGCGTTTGCCGTGGAGAACTACCTAATATTGGAAGGATTACAACAATGCGTCAACACCGGCGGCGATATAAACGACGCCAAAGCGAAAGCCAAGATAGTTTTAACTATAGATCCCAGTTTATTCGTGCATATAAAAAATGAATCTACTGCAATGGGGCTATGGCAAAAGTTGAAAAAGCTTTTTGATGATAATGGCTACACGCGTCGCATCGGATTACTCCGGAACCTCATATCTATTCGTCGAGAAAATTGTGAAACTATGTCTCAATATGTGACATCGCTGCTAGAAACAAGTCAGCGATTAAATAATACAGGTTTTAAAATAAGTGACGAGTGGATCGGTTCTTTATTATTAGCCGGATTGCCGGAAAAGTTTGAGCCGATGATAATGGCGGTCGAACATTCGGGAATAGAGTTGACAGCCGACGCCATTAAATCGAAGTTACTCGATATTGAAGACGGAAGTGATATTGGTACAAGTTCTACACAAAGTGCGTTTGCGACAAAAAGTCAAAGTTATAGAAATAAAAACAAAGCGTACGCGCATAAAAAAACGTTATCACAAAAAGACAAATCAAATGTCAAGTGTTTCAAGTGTAAAAAATTCGGCCATTTTATGAACAAATGCAGAAATATTCCACAAGTTGAATCTAATGCATTCAGTGCTGTTTTTCTCAGCGGTAACTTTAATCAAACGGATTGGTATATTGATAGCGGTGCTAGCTGTCATTTAACATCGAGAAAAGACTGGTTGTTGAACACCACAAATCAACACCAAGTGCAAGAAATTATTATCGCCGATAGAACGAGCATATCTGTTGAAGCCTGTGGAGATGTGAAAATATCTACAGTTGTTGAAGATATCGAACATGAGAACATAGTGATGGGAGTATTATATGTACCAAATATAGCAACAAACTTGTTATCTGTCAGCAAGTTAATTAGCAAAGGAAACAAAGTGACATTTGATGAGAAGCACAGTTATATTTATAACCAAAAAGGTGAGCTAGTGGCTATTGCGGATTTAATTGGAGGTGTATATAAGTTGAGAAATAAGCAAATAAATTGCTTGTTGACTTCAGTGTCCGGAAGTGTATGGCATAGGAGATTTGGTCACCTAAATTACAAAGATCTTAAAGTAATGAGGGATGGTGCAGTAAATGGAATGTCATTCTCGGACAAGGCTCAAGTAAGTAAAACAAACTGCATAGTGTGCTGCGAGGGGAAGCAGGCCAGATTGCCATTCAATAATATTGGTAACAGAGGCAAGGAACTTCTTGAGATAGTACATGCAGATGTTTGTGGACCTATGGAAGCCAGATCTATTGGAGGAAAGAAATATTTCCTGTTATTAGTCGATGACTTCAGTCGTATGGCTTTTGTATATTTCTTAAAGACAAAAGATGAAGTATTCTCACACTTTAAGGCATTTAAAACACTAGTTGAAAATCAAACAGAGAAGAAGCTGAAAGTGTTCAGGACAGACAATGGTAAGGAATTCTGTAACAAAGAATTTGATAAATTCTTGGAATTTGCTGGAATTATACACCAAAAGACTTGTCCGTACACGCCGGAACAAAACGGTCTGTGTGAGAGGTTTAACCGTACAGTGGTTGAGAAAGCTAGATGTTTATTATTTGATGCAGGATTGTCCAAGCGTTTCTGGGCAGAAGCAGTGAACACTGCAGTTTATTTGCGAAACAGAACAATCGCATCAGGCTTAAATAATAGAACGCCTATGGAAATATGGACCGGGACTAAACCAGATGTTAGTAATCTACGTATCTTTGGAAGTCAGGCCATGGTACACATACCAAAGGAAAAACGATTGAAATGGGATAGAAAAGCAACGAAGTGTATTCTTGTGGGGTACTCAAACAATGTGAAGGGTTACCGAGTTTACAATCCCAACAATGACACAGTAATAATCGCTAGAGATATTGTTGTGATTGAGGAGGGGATTGAACAGAAGCAAGATAAAATACAAGTAAATATCAGTGATGGCACTGATGATATAATTCCAATGAAAAAGGAAATAGAAGAATGTACCCAAGAAGTGGGGGACATGAAACAATTAACAACATTGGACGATCAGACTCTAAGTAAAAGTGGAAGTTATGATACTGAAATGAAGGACTTTAAGTCTTGTGAGGACGAGATAACAGGGCCTGCAGAACAAGCAGAACCTGAAAGAGATCACATGCCTCAGCAAAGTCTTCCTACGGAGGTTCCAGAGGAGCAGATCATCAAGCGTACTCGTAGACAACCTGATTGGTATAGTGCTAATTATGTGTCTTGTTTAAAAAAAGGTGATATATGTGCAATAACATTAGATGAAGCATTGAATGGACCAGAAAGTAAACAGTGGATAGTAGCTATGCAAAATGAGTTTAAATCATTTCAAGAAAATGATGCCTGGGAATTAGTTGATATTCCAGCCCATGCAAAAATTGTTCAATGTAAATGGGTTTTTAAAAGAAAAATTGATGTTAATAATAAAGTTAGGTACAGAGCCAGATTAGTTGCTAAGGGGTTCACCCAAAGGTCAGGCATTGATTTTGATGAATGTTTTTCACCTGTTGTTAGATACTCAACTTTGAGATTGTTAGTTGCTTTAGCATTTCAGTTTAATTTAAATATATGTCATTTAGATGTTAGTACTGCATTTTTAAATGGTTTTTTAAATGAAAAAGTTTATATGATGAAACCAATAGGTTTTCAGGATAGTAATGATAATGTAAACAAGGTTTTGAGACTGAAACGTGCTATTTATGGCTTGAAACAATCAAGCAGGGCATGGTATCAAAGAGTTGATGAATTGTTACAATCTTTGGGTTATAAAAAATCCAAGCTTGAACCATGTTTGTTTACAAAAATAAATAAAAATGTAAAGATAATCATAGCTTTATACGTTGATGATTTCTTTGTATTCTCTAATAGTGAACAAGAAACTAGTTTGTTAAAAGAAAGTCTATCATCTAGGTTTAAAATAAAAGACTTAGGATGTATTAGAAATTGTTTGGGAATGAGAGTGATTGTAGATAAAAATAATGGTACTATAACGTTAGACCAAGAAAGTTATATTGAAGAGTTATTGTTAAAATTTAATATTTCTGATTGTAAGTCGGCAGATACACCAATAGAACCTAAGCTGAATTTAAATAAAAGTGAGATTTGTAATAAAAAGTTACCTTATCAGCAATTAATTGGTTCACTTATGTATATAGCTGTATTGACACGTCCT
The DNA here is from genome assembly GCA_018238005.1 of Eurema mandarina. NCBI lineage: Eukaryota > Metazoa > Arthropoda > Insecta > Lepidoptera > Pieridae > Eurema > Eurema mandarina. The sequence continues at coordinate 18,694 of DWAJ01000873.1, forward strand.
GATATTGTTTATTCTGTTAACTACTTAAGTCAATTCAATAACTGTTATGATGAGAAACATTGGGCTTATGCTAAGAGAGTGTTAAAATACTTAAAGAAAACAAAATCTTTCTGTTTAAAGTTTTCAGCCAGTGGTAATAATAAATTAGAAGGTTTTGTCGATGCCGACTGGGCCAGCAATGTAATTGATAGAAGATCTTATACTGGATATTTTTTCAGGCTGTCAAATTGTGCTATATCTTGGGAAACTAAGAAGCAAAATACTGTAGCTTTGTCAAGTACAGAAGCCGAATATATGGGTATCTCAGAAAGTTGCAAAGAAGCAGTGTATTTACAAAATTTATTATTTGAATTAACTAATGTAACTTATACTATACCAATATATAACGACAATCAGTCGGCCCATAAATTGTCTGCTAATCCAATCTACCATAAGAGATCCAAACATATAGATGTGCGGTATCATTTTTGTAGGGAAAAAATTGCTCGTAAAATTGTATACATTAAATATGTACCTACTTCAGACATGCCTGCGGACCTGCTTACCAAAGGTTTATGCAAAATGAAACATTATAATTTTTTAAAAATGTTTGGTTTATTTAATAATCATAACATGGTCTAATATCATACATATGTAGTTAGCATTATGTTAAGTGGGGGTGTTAAGTTGGTAACAAAATGTAACTACTAGCGGCATCTATGCTTATATTTGTATGTATTGTTTTCTTAATAAACGCTGTCACTACGTTGCAGCTCACGCTAGCTCTGTGTATCATTTATAAATAGCAATGCAAATTCTTGTTTCGTTGGGAAACAGGAGAAAAATATTTTTCAAAATTATATTTGAATAAATGAAAGCTGCTGCGAGGTAGGTCCGGCGGCTCATTTTTTCGGTGCCCCTTCCTTTATTCCACTTTTTTTTTATTTTTTAGCAGAAATCCTTTTCCCCTTTTTCAAATGTGAGCAACGCATTCGTGACACTCTCATCAATTAGTTTTGCGACTGTTTTAAGGCGGATATGGTCGTTATAATCGGGCAAACATTTACGATTCTGGACAAGTAATATTAATACATGAATTGTAGTTATAACGAATATCAATTGCTCATACACGAATTTCTATCAGACACCGCAAAATAATGAAAACCAATAAGAAACAAGTATGGAACAGATGTTCTATCGGTAACAAATGTTTGCTGGGAAATGTCTTTTAGCAGATTATAGCTTTTTTGATACTGAATGCGATATTATTACTTTCTTTGTAAAAAATTGGTTATTTATTAATGTATAAAATTCATTGTTTTAGGGAGAGACTACAACTATCTGATAGTCTTTGTTAGATTTAGTGCAAATGTAAATATTACTTAAAAAATAAACTCTGACTAAGTATTATCGAAATAATTTGATGTATGTACTGTCAATAATACTTGTTGATTAACATCATTAAATAAATTTATTTCTCGTATGTTTATTTTATGTAAAGATTAAAGTTAACGTTTATATTCTTATATCAGACATAATATATTTATTCCAACAGTAATCAAAATTACTGAAACTTAAATTAACGTCCAAACATTATAAAACTATTACGAAGAAAATGTCGGCGACCGAGGTTCCTGAATTGCTTATCTTATTGTATAAAACTAAGATTTTATAATTCATGCCAGTGATTTTTTCTAGTTTATATGCTTCTTCTTTGTATATTTGTAATTTCCTCATCAATCTAATCGAGCCCAATTATAATAATAAAATATGTGAGCCTGTATAGACACATGTCACTTAGGGATTATTTTCTAGATAATTCAATAGAACATCGTATAGAGAATCGTATACGTCCTATGCTATAGAGAAAAGGTGTTTCAAATTACGAATAATATGAATTAAAGGCGTCACGTCGGAATGACGTCACGTCCTAATTCAGGGGCTAATGCGTCACAGGTGCCGTGTACGATGACAAGCGCTAATTGTTCCGTGTTTATGCAAACAAATTAATGTCGGTCGGAACTTGCCGCCATTAAACACTGGCGCGGTGACAAAATTCACTTAGGTCCCCTTGTCATTAAGCTCGGAGTGATTTTAGATAGTTCCAACTTACCTGCCTATGAATAATACATGTGATGTAAGGAGTGTATACCACGACTATGTGACGCGTGGCGTCAAGTACACATTAATTTGACAAGGATTCAAATTACTTGAAAAATAAGCGGAAAATCATTTTTTGTGAACGAGCTTTAGGAAAAGGAACACGGAATAATATTAACAATGTAGTCATTCCGTCTTAAACCTTAGCATCGCTCCTGTCATTGAAGACTGTTCTTTGACCGGTGCTATGTAACTTAATATGAAAAAAATATGTATCCTATCCAAGGAATTTCATTGTCACAATGCGATTTAGAATATTTTGCCAATTTAAAACATTACTTGCAATGTCTATTTTTTATCATCATTGTAGCAAAACAAAGCGTAATAAGTAAATGACAGATTAATTCTAATCACTCTGATGCTAATCAATAATTTTATCAATATTAAATTGTTTTGATGGTATGTTCTAATATTTCTTAATATTTTATTTTATCAGATTTCCAATGATAATAGTATGACGTTTTTAGGGTTCTAATATTCATCGTCTATAAATGATATAAACTCACCATATGTATAGAAAATAAGATGCTGCTTATAGAAACATAAATTGTACATAGTAATTGCGATGTTAAAAAGTATGCAACATGTAGTTCTAACCATATGTATAATATATAAAAAAATCAAAAAATGATCAATGCTTTCTTATCTTAACTACTGGTTCATAATACCTAAAAATCAACATTTTGATGAAAATATATACCTACTATAGTATTACACATTATAGTATAATAATTATTATAATGATTGTTTAACCCGTGCTCCGAAGTTTTGCTATGTATGTATGCATGCCTTTACGCGCTTTCTGATGAACACGCCAAGAAACAAAATAAAATAAATATAAATAAATATTTTCAGGACATTTATACACAGCGCCATCTAGTTCCAAGCTAAGCCGAAGCTTGTGTTATGGCAACTAGATAACGGAATAAATTACATATACATTCTTTTCTTTTGTAAATACATACATACAATACATAGCAACACTCAGCCCCAGAATAATACAAATGTAAATAACAAATATATTTTTCCGGTGTGGGAATCGAACCCACGACCCTTCGCGCAGAAATCTGATGACCGCTTGGCGCAGTTGTGTTAGTAATATAGTCTATACCTAATGGCTAAGACTACATGACTATATAATTATGGAGTGCCATAAGCTAACATTTTGCTTAAATATGTTAGAGATACAGAGGCAAAGCCATGGGGCACGTCTACTGAACGATATAATCAAATTTAATTGGAATAGAAATGTAGCGAAGACTTAGATGGTAATGAAACGCTACACTTTACAGAATTGAGTTACGTAACCAATTAATATTCATTTCCAGCAACACTAGCATTGTGTAAACAATATTTATAATGTAAAGAGGCAAAGTGAGTTGGTACCGTCGAATGGCCAATCCCTAGATGAAAAACGAATTTTTTGTAGTAATTTTTTATTCCTAAATTGAACTACAAGACAAAGCCTACCATATCAACTTCACAAAGCGAATCTTTTCATTATTATAAATAACTATATGACTAGTGCAACTTTGATTATCTGTTCATGACGTGGAATTCAAATTGCTTTAATAAATTCAGCAATTTGAGCAAAGTTAAATATATCTTGCGCAACGAGCCTGTTTCTAAGGGGAATAAATATCATTTCAGCGCTAAAATTTATATTAAATAAATCCAGATATTTCACATTTCAGGCCAAGGGTAAAATAAACTAACTCTTTGCCAGTACCTCTAATGCGGACGTGGGAATGAGATGCAAATATTTGCTCAGCTTTGTCAGTTGGATATAACCCGACCGGTTAAGGGAGGCAGCAATGACGCTTAAACGTGTTACGGCGCGCGTATTTTTAATTCGGCCGCATTGTTGGGAACCCTCACAAATCAGAGGTTGTTTTCTTGGTGTTAAACAAACGACGACGTCATTTTCGGCGATAATAGCTAAGGGAATAGCCCTCGGTGATAGATGGCGGCACTGGATTAGAGTTTCAGACAATAAATAACACTTTCTTTATGTTTTATGGTCTCATCTAAGAGGATTCGGTTAGCGAATTTGCTTCGGCGAAATGTTTTTCGCAATAGTGAATCATAAATTAGATTCAACTTTGATGTCCCTTTTATTTATTGGGAAAGTGATATACGATCGGGCGTTTTAAAGTTATCAACGGGGTATAAAAGTTTATACAGTTGCTGTAAAAGCGATGTGAGTGTAATTTACTTGAGAGTTTAACACTTTTCTTTATGGCTGTACTGTTTGTATTTTCTTTAGCGATTTTACATTTTATTACCTACGTATTCTTTTAAGATGAATAGATTGTTATTACATTTCGTATCGTACTAGTGTGTTCATTGAAAAGACTTCAATTAATTATAGTTAACAAATTCAGGTTACTCTATGTATGTACTCGTACATATAAACGTAATAGTAATGTAAACTAAAAACGTAGGAGTAATGATGTTTGTTGATCTTCCACGCGAGAATTACTAGATGGATTTGGATGAAACTTGCCATCAGTATAGATGAGACTTGGGCTTAACACAGAGAATAATTTTTATTCCGCTATTGAATTAGTAATGGGAACTACATAGCTATAACCACGAGGTGTTATGACTAACACTACTACAGAAGGTGATAGTCGAAATATACTTACAAATAGATATTGACAACAAAATACTGCGTCTTTGTCAAATCAAGACAGGAAACCACACGGCACAGCTTGATAAAAGAGAAATATCAGTTTCGATGTTTTTGTAAGAACATTGAGTTCTTTGCCTTGTATTATATCGGCAGTAATAAACATACGTCAGCGATACGATTTTAACTCAATAGCAATAAGGTTCAAAATACATCGACCATGAAAATTTCTTAGAAAGTTTTTTCATAGCATTGTGGGTCGCGATCGCGAATTCTGTTATCTTTTCTCATAATGCTTGTATGGAAAAGGCATTTATTTTCAATACGTTTTGTAACAATAATGTATGTCGATGTTATTTCGACGTCGTCTTTTTAGTGGGAATAATGTTTTGTAAGCAGCCCTTGATATTGTGGGAGTAATATGATGGAGCTGGTATAAAATATATTCGACTTTTGAAATGAATTACGGAGTTAGTTAGGCATTATATTTTGAATTTTCTTTAGGAATTGAAGGGGATGACTAAGTTAGGTCTTTAAAATAATGTTGACATAAAAGAAAAGCCCTCGCGCATGCGTTGCTTGCTGATTGTATACTTGCTTTGAATTGAAGTTGTTTATTACTTTTCAATTAATACTGAAGTCCTAAACAAAGCTTTTAATGTGTCTTAACCTCCATAGTTTGCAGTTTTATTCATGATCTTATTTTAATAGAATATGATATTTCTGTTACCTAGAACCATTGTTAACTAGTTAATAGGTATTATGTGTCCTTAAGATTCTTAAGGACGGTTTTGAAAGTATTTTTAAACCTAGAACTTGTGACGGCAACATGAAAACCGATACAGTCATTCTTTATTACTAACTAGCTGTTGCCCGCAACTCCGTCCGCGTTTACTTTCATAAAAAAATTATTCCCCTGGAAACTGGATAAAAAGTATCCTGTGTCCTTCTCCTGGCTCTAAACTACCTCCCTGCCAATTTTCAGCTAAATCGATTCAGCCGTTCTTGAGTTATAAGTGAAGTAACTAACACGACTTTGTTTTATATGTATAGATATCATAAACCAGACTTCATTTTATGCTTTAAAGGTAACGCTTACATTATATTTAACTTGAAACCTTCATCATAACATTAAACTATACAAATTTATAACTAAAACGTTAAAATATCCATTCAAAATCAACTTTAAAGCATTAAAAACCCTGAATAGCTGAACAAAAATCACAGGCTACGCTGAAACAAGAACTGAAGCAATTAAACATGGTCAAATAGTCTTTGTTTGGTGTATAATCACGCATGACCTACATCCACTAAGAAAGGATTACCTTAAATGCTCAACTAATTTTCCACATGAATACGGCAATTATATGAATAGTTTCGTGCAAGCTCTTCGTTGAGTTTTGAGAGTTTTCTTTGGGTATTTAATTTGTTAAATAGGTATTCATGGAGCTTAGATTACACTTAATATTTCGGTCGTAAGTATTTATAATGCTCTTTTGTAGGCTTCTTTGAATTGATGACATTCAAAATAGTTGTATTCTAGTTATAAATTATATAGATGAGTTTCTCTTGCAACTTTTTCCGATTCTTTAATGAGCAGATTAGCATCTGTGGTCTAGTCATCGTCAATTCAAAGGTTGGCAACATTCGTCAGACGAATTACAAATGCTCATGGGTGGAGGTTGAGTTTAGATAGTAGGAGGGATAGTTTTTAATTTAAATTAAAGATACTAGAGCGTAAAAAAATCAAGTCAGGCCACCTGTCATTACATACTCGTAGTAAAAACAAACTAGCTTTTTTCTATCTGTCCCTATGTATGCGTAAATCTTCGAGACTATCAGATAGAACGATTCGAAGGAAAGGTTTATAAGGTGTAAGTGTAAAACACCGCGGGGCGCAGCTAGTTAAATAAAAATTTATGTAACTTCAGTTCTATTCCATTAGAAGATGCAACTGTTCGCGATCTAACGATTCTCATTTCTCTAGCGAACATTTAACTCACTAGTTATTTACAACTGCTGCTAAAGTAAACCTCGTTAGCAGATTTTGCTAAAATATATGAATATTTAGTTCCATTGAACCATGATTCAGTGGTCTGAGGTCTGAAATGTGCATTCACAGACCGCAAATAGCCGCTTAGAATTATTTTATGAAGTCAACACAATTGTTAATTTAACGCTGAAATTTTGTGCTGAACTGTAATTAGAAAACGTGGTCTTTAAATAATAATAAAACGTGGTATTTAATAAACGTAATCGTTTATTTTCATTAATTTTATGTAATTGTTTTACATTTTGTTTTGTTTTATGTAAATTACGAATTACTATGACTGTATTTAAAAATATCTAATTTAGGATAATGACAATAACTGTCATTGTGACGTGAACATTGAACCTCTTAACACGAACTGCTACCTCATATTAATATTATAATCGCGAAAGTTCGTGATATGTTTATTTCTCTTTGATCCAAGAACTATGAACTCAAGATTATCATCTATCTATACTAATATATAAAGCTGAAGAGTTTGTTTGTTTGTCTGAACGCGCTAATCTCAGGAATTACTTGTTCGAATTAAAATATTATTTTTTTTTAAATAGACAATTTATCGAGGAAGGCTTTAGGCTACATTACCTCACGCTGTGACTAATAGGAGCGAAGAAATAATGAGAAAAGAAATCGACGGGGACGAAGTCGCGAGCAACGGCTAGTTCAAGTACCTATACGTTCATACTACAGAACGTGGTTTTTTCTTAAATTGAATTAATAATTATAAAAATAAAGTATAGAAACAGGCAAACAAAAACATTAATAATACCTAATAAACATTGTAAATTTATGAGAAACAGCTTATATTGTCCTTTAAACACTAAATTTATATTCCCCAATCTTATCTTCAGATTAAATTTAGACCCCAGTTCGTTCAAGTATTCCTTTGAATTCGCAAATGAATTATGAAATTGTTTGAGCCGAATGAAAAATTATAAATTCAAAAGAATTTTCGATTTGAAACGGTACAAGTTTACAACCGGAGCTGAATGTTTCATGCTGGTGTCTCGGTGACAAATTTTGTTAAAACTTACTCCACGATTTGGGAAAACAACTTTTTGAGAACTTGATGAGAATTTCGAAAACGCGTGAATGTATTTTTGATAAAGGATAGGGGTTTTTGAATAGATCAATTTGTTGTTCATGTGCCCTAAGGATGTTTTTAAAAGAATTCTGTTCAGAAATAATCTTATTGTTTTGAAAACTTTTATAATTGAGGTTAGCTATTTCAAACTCTGTTTCTTCTATTCTAATATAGATTTGAAGATCTTTTCTCTTAGACATTTATTTTTAATCACAAAAATTACACAACAAGAGGTTTGTTTCGTGTTGGAGATTTCTTACGTCTTAATGCTTTTCTAACTTCTCTATCAATTCGAACTAAAGTTGATGCTTTAGATATCATCTTGTGAGAAACTAGCTGTTGCCCGCGACACCATCTGCGTGGACTTTCATATAAACTACGACCCCCCCCCCCTCTCCTCCCTTATAACCTTTTTTACTAGTTACAAAGTAGCCTCTATTTTATATCATGCCCTAGTCTATCTTTAAATCAATTTTTATTACAATCCTTTCAGTAGTTTTAGATTGTTGGAAAGAACGAACAAGATTCTTTGTACATTAGTAAATCATAGTATAGCTGTATTCAGGAT
>DWAJ01000874.1:0-27160 GCA_018238005.1 Eurema mandarina
TCATCAGATGTTAAGACTCATTAGCCCAGTAATTTCGCTGGCTACAGTGCCCTTCAGACCGGAGCACAGTGACATTTTCACATCACTGTTCAGGCGGTAGAATGTCTGGCACTGTGGGGGTACCCACACAGTCGGTCTCCTGCGAAAGAGACCTACCCCCGGTATTTTTATTATATTATATTTTTATTTATAAATATTAATCCGACCATTTTCCTATAGGTAGTTCTTAGAGAGACTTTTATTTAATATTATGAGTAATTTTGTATGGCTTGTGGCATCTACTATGTATGACCAAATTTCTTATATATTTAGAAATTTCGAAAGTCTTAATATATTTATTTTATTATGTTATGTCCCTTTCTTATTCGATAACATGAGTTATGATAAGAACTGTACTGTTAACCATGATATCTCTTATAATGAATGAACACTGAATATATAACTACTACCTAATATATTTCATACAATAAGTGCTCAATATCGACTTCGATTCCGTATGTTTGAATACGGTAAGTCGAAAAATAACAGCCATTGTTCACCATTTTCTATTTTATCAACAGGTCCCTCCAATGAACAATAAGTGTCTCGATCTCACGTAAACAATGCGATGTAGGGCAGCCATCTGACACAATTTAATTTGTGCGAAATAATCATTCTATGTTGTATTATCTATTTTTCAACTCTCACGTTTCCACTTACAAAGCGCGAAATAAGAAATCTAAGTATAATTCGGAACACTAATTTGTTCATTGTAACGGACGTATAAGTTGCACGTCTTACGTAAATGTCTGACTAGTGCTAGCAAAATGCATTAGATTGCTATCTTAATTTTTAAGACTGTTCAGTTTATGTATGACAATGAAGTTGTTTCTAATGAAAACGTTTTTTAATCTAGATTTAAATGTTAATAATATTGTTGGGGGTTTTATATCATATCTGTTTTACTGCAATCGGGATTCCTTATAAACTTGAATACAAAATGGGTTAAATTAATTTCGTCAGCTTAAATAAAACATGTGGGTAATTCAATATTTTTTAGTTAAAATTGAATAATGTATGATCGTTAATCGATATCATATTATGTACATATACATATATAGATCGATATTTTGGTTGTATAAGCCGCAATGGTTGCATGTTTACGGTAAAGTTATTTGTACCAGGGTACCAGGAGCAGGGTGGCGCTTGCGTGAAATCTGCTTTTTATTGTAAGTTACGCGATATTTCGCTGTCACAGAATCGGCCTTTGATGAGATGTCTACCCGATGTGAATAACTTTGCGTTGAATATTGTATGAGTTAAAGGGTTTGTGAAGGTCACATCCATGTGACACTGTTTGTCTGCCACGGGCAGCAATAATAATAAGTACTTATTATATTAATTACTGTTACATATATTATTAATACTGAGATTGTGGTAAATAATAAATGACGCACCTATGAGGATTAGGGCTTTCGTTTTATAAAAAGGTGTTATTGCCTCTATATTTTCATCTTTAACAATGTCAGTGTGTCCAATCATTTTCTTCGCTCAACAATACTTTTAAAACATGATTATTTATACAATAATATAGAGAAGTAAATTTCCAATGGCCGGGATAGGGCCCAAATATGTAACAAAAAACGAAAGTGGTGAAAACGAATGCGTGTCCACGGAATATAACTTATTATCAAATAACGATAGTATAATTTGAAAGTCGTACGTAGTATGAAGATAATCGATTTTATTGTCGAACCAATTCGTCACGTACGTTTATACGAATCGATTCGTTTAAAAAATTTCGTCAGAATGACTCTCATATGATATTACGAGTACATAGCTATTATGTTATGACACGAGTACGCTGATAGGCGAGCATGACTGGCCGATAGTATTATTATACCTTTATCGAGATGGCACTATCTAATTTCTTCGTAACATTCCTCTTTTCAATTATACTTTTACATGGAGGATCCCCATTATTTTTTGTCGTGTTGATAAATTGAAAAGATATTGACTTGTCTTATATTCTTACGACATTGTGATGATGAAATTATACATAAAGTTGTATATGGTATTTATAAGAGTAACTACATATTATTCTAATCAATCCATAGGTAATATTGCTTTTGTGCAACTACAATATGTAAGCGATTGGTAACAAAAAACTGACCTGGTATACTTTTCTATACAGAAAATAATACATGTGTCGTAAGCTTCGTTCTAGTATATGCCATCAAAAATTAATACCATTTCGTAATGGTTTTTTATACTCGGTATAAGGCTCTCATCTCTGGGCCGGAGCCCCTCAGTACCAGCTCCTTCCATTTGACCGCCAACATCGAGCATCTCAGATAATTGACAATATTGCCTTACCGAACTGTTTAAGAAGAAGCAGTAAATTTTCGATGATCCCTAGATATACCTATATTACCAGAATGTTTTATGTAGTAATACCAAAGTATTTAAATGACGTATCTTTGCTTATATCCCTTAGTAAATCAACTTTATTTACCAAATCATTATGTACTTACTAGAAATATTAAGAAATTGATTTCTACACACTAGACTACAGACTAGCGACTGCATTTAATGCCACAATTCCGAATCTCAGAAAAAAAAACTTCATATAAATACCAATTCTTTAAGATTTGGTATTTGTGTAGACGTTTATTGCTGCCTTAAAGCAAATATAAAAAGACACTTGTCCGAAAGTAAAATCCAAGAAGTAAATGTATCTAAATCTCTACACAATTTAAACAATTATCTTAAAAGACGTTTGCAAGATCTTCGTAGTTAGGTATAATTTTGACTCAAGTTGCAAAATACAATTATGGTACTGTCGTTGTGGTTGTAACGATAATTGTCATAAATTGATAGCATTTAAAATAACAGGTGGCCTGTTAGATAAGCAGAGAAAGTTTCTAATAACTAGCTGCTGTAGCCGCAGAGAGCGTATTAGGAACTTCTGTAATCATACAAATTATTAACACGCACTATGAATAACTGAATGACTCCCTCAAGACATTACATATGCACAATAACTCTTTGTTATAAATTAACGTTACAAAACAGCAGACAAAAAGTTCTTTTCCGTTCGCATTGTATAGCTTTATGCAATCTACAAATTTGGGGTTTTTAAAAGGCAATATCTATTATACAAGTGGTTATAGACTGCACTTAAATTTGTCTCCTGTAAATCATAATAGAGGCATTTATAAGTATACAGTATAAGGATATGCTCGTATGGAATCGATACTTTGGAATGTTTTTGATTCCTATTTCAATTTTCTCTACCCTTTTTTTCACCACGTAATGTGCCGATTATCCTAAATTCTTTAAATCAGATTCAATTGTGAAAGCAAATACCTACAATCCTATCCATATCAAAGATGACAATTTTGTTGTGTATTAAGAAGGTAAGTTGAACCAGTTGGATCACAGCCTTTATCTATAAATCAAATTTCCACCGATGCGTTTCCGTCATACATCCCGACGAACATGTTCCATGCATTGATCGGAATAAGCGAAATTGGATTTCTAAATGATAACCCGCATTTCCTCGTCACGCCAGTCGGGCCTTCTCGACCCGGTTCATAGCGCGACATAGCTATGACATATAACCAACTCATTTCTTAGTAGAATTAATATAACTTATAATATAGCTTCACAACTTTCCTTAATGATTGATTAATATTGTTTATAAGGCACCGTTTTTGGCATTTCAAAATCTATCATGAGCTAAAAAGAATTTCTTAAATGTGTGAGAAGTTAAAAATGTAACAGAGAGACATTGTGTATAGAAAAGACATGTTAAATATCTGCAGTATTGATCTTTTAGGTCGTAGTTAAGTAGGTAACCAGCGTACCGTCAAATGTTACATCAAGATGTATGTGCGTCCCTCGTACCATATTTTCAGAGACGGTAGATATGTAGGCTGGTATAATCGTTATATTATTTTAGTTTACACATTGAGTAAATTATGATATATGATAAAATATATGAGAGAGATATATTATTGCTTTTAAAAGTGAAACACTTCGGAAAATTTGGGGAAAATGTTAAATTTAAAAGGAGAATTTAACCAAAGATCATTAGCTCATTTATTTTAATTAACTTTACATGGAAGTACGTTATGTAAATTGGTACCCACTTGTCATTCAATGGCCGCTCTTTATTACCTCACTTAGAAATTCTATAGGAACTAATGCCAGGTTAACTTTAGAATATGAAAAATCGCACCTTGTATACACGTATATAATTGCAGCTCATCTATAGACTGTAACGATTATTATCTAAAAGGCCATCGTGCAGAAACAAGTTTTACCGTGACATCACATTTTAATCCCGTTATGTCTGGCCAAGTGGTCAGGTGGGACATTCCAGTGACGTCATAGTATTAATTAGCCTTTTTTATCTTTTATATTATTTTAATATAAAAAAATATTTAAGAACATTTTGTTAAATTGTAAATTGTAAAAATATGCACCACGATTAAGTTGAGGGCGTTATGGAAGTCGGACTTTCAGCTTAGTCATTGAAATAAAATTTTGTAAGACTGACCAGTAATTCGAATGCGCCTTCGATACCCTGTACCTTTACTAAAATATTTGGTTAATTTGTATCCCAATAAGAAAAATGATTTAATAACCATCTGATGGATAATAATAGTACCTGACGTTTAATAGTATTTTAGATTTTCCTGAAATTCTACCTCTAAACTTAAAAAAAAAACAATGTTTTAAACTGTTGACTGAATAAATTATTCTAGCTTTATGCATCTAAAAACAATTGCCTTCATATTTTTGCGTTACTGACCTCGAAATTAATGCGCTTGTAATTTTGTACTTGAGCCACCCACCGATTGCATCAACTAAACATTTGTAGGCGTTACTATACACAAACTTACAATTATAAATCTATTTAAGACTTACGTCGTTTATAATGACTTAATAATATGAATTATAAACCACTTGATGGACAATAGACACGCAGGTCTTACGAAGTAGTTTCCTTATTAGCCACCTATTCTTAAAATTGCCAGGAAACATGTAGATTCAGTGCAAGGAATAATTCAGTTTTAAACATTGTTTTTTGTAAACAACAGAAAAAAGTCATAAACTGAAAACCCAATTAAAACATAGTTTCATTAAAATTACAGTTATGAATGTTGGTAAGTTTACTTAAAGAATAATTGCAAAGTATTATTTTTGAATTTAAAACCCCCGCAATAAAAAACTAGAACATCAAATATATTCATAAATTTTTTTCAATGTGAACATGAATTGTTCTGGCATAATTAGGTAGGTACCTATTTCACCTTTTTATTAACATGCAACTGTAGAGCTCTTCAACATTAGGGAATGTTCTAATTTTGCGGCGTATACAAATTTAATTAAAATCTGTGTTAAATTATCCACCGAATAGAAAACAGTTGTCGGTGACTGTCCGATCCACCCTTATTCCAACGATGGCACTTTACTCTAGGCGCGGTTTTTAGGCGTGTCACTTGGTGTGTTAAAATTGCATTTACTCTACACTTTTTGTTTAAAACAAAACTATCGCTGTTTGCCCGTAGTAAGTTCGTTCACAGTTGTGTGTCAATGGTCTATTCGAAACGAGGAAATACCCGCATAGTACCTTAAACATGTTTGTGTTATTAACATGGTAATTTAGTTACGTTGTTATGAAGTGACTCATCGTGTTAGTACGTACCTTACGGAGAATTATTTGAGGAAGTGTTTTTGAATTTTGAATATAATATGATCCAATTTATGAAAGATGTCTTCTAGTAATAGTAATTGCATAATCACTTATCTCGATATTCGTATCATCTCGTCGATATTATCACGTGCTGATTGAGCCGTAAGCCGACGAACATGGCGATGGTTTATCGAAAATCACGAAGTGCTGTTATAACACTGACATGATTGTGTCACGGTTATATCATAAAAATAAGTTTCTAAGTATATTAATGGAAGAAGTATATTATTGGCTTGAAGAACACTGCGAGTTTGTCTCAGAAAAATTCTCAAGTCCGACAAGATTTTTGTCACGGAGTGAAATCCTCTTACGACTGCCCACTTCGATAGAAATTAAAACTTATAGGGTTTACGCAATTTGTGTACTCATGAACAGCCGTAATAAGTGTATTTGCTCTTTTTATTTCTTCTAAATATATTAGGGGGACCGGAAAGTAATGTCGTTTTCTTACGCTAAATACAAACACATACATTTTTAACGAGTCTTTATTTTTAATCAATGATGTATTCCCCATCAGTGTCAATAACCTTTTGCCATCTAGTGAGTAAATTTTCAATCCCTGATCGATAAAAATTAATTGGTTTTTCGGCAAAATATCTAGAGATGGCATTTTGGATATCATCCAAATTTGCAAATGTTTTGCCACTTAAAAAGTGTTGCAGCGCTCGGAATAAGTGGAAATCCGATGGTGCAACATCGGGCGAATATGGTGGATGAGGCAGCACCTCCCACCCCAATTCATTAATTTTTTCTAGAGTTCGCCTTGCGCAGTGCGGTCTTGCATTGTCATGTTGGAGAATGACGCCTTTTCGGTTGACAATCGCTGGCCACTTTTCAATTAAAGATTGATTGACTCGCTGCAATTGTTCGCTGTAGAGGTCTGCAGTAACAGTTTGTCCAGGTTTCAGTAATTCAAAATGAACAATGCCGCGAATACTCCACCAAACACACAAAAGCGCTTTTTTGGGGTGTAAACCTGGCTTAGCAGTACTCCGAGGGATTTCATTTGGAGAGAGCCACTGCCTTTTGCGTTTTGGGTTATCATACAGGACCCATTTCTCATCTCCTGTGATCAAGCGATCAAAAAACGCTTCTGTGTTGTGTCGTTGAAGCAATAAGTTGCATGTGATTGATCGGTTAGCCTTATTCTGTTCGGACAGATTATGCGGGACCGAAACACCTGCTCTGCTTACTTTCCCAATCTGCTTCAAATGTTCTTGGATGGTCGACCAAGGTTTGTTGAGACTGTTTGACAATTCCTCGATCGAGTCACAATGAGAGAGAGAGAATGACAATCAAGTATTGGCATGCGCAGAAACGACATTACTTTCCGGTCCCCCTATTAGTAACGTACTTAACGTACATTTTATAAGATTAAATAAACCCATGACATGCCCATGCCCATACAAAAGTACTACGACAACAAGTGTAAAATATAGCGCTGGTTTCTCGCAAATCATACAGATAGATCTAGAACATTCCATTTTTCTTATCTAGATTATCTAAAGCTTGTAACTTGAACTTGAGTGGCGTAACCAATATGCATCGAGGTGAAGGTAGGTATTTCATGTAGCGGTTTTTAACATGATACCCGATGTAATACGATTTATCGTTGTTATTGCGTCGTTTTAATCCCGATGTTTCTCTGTGGTGCCTCTTATGACATAGGAACTTCTAGTTCTACTTAATTACATCTCATGTCCCATTCCCTTAGCTTGCGTATTTCTTAAATTTAAGAGATGAGAAACTAAACTTATTGAGTTTTGCGACAGACTGTGAGTAAACCTTGCATAACTGTTGTTTATTGTATGCCACGATGACGATGCATTGTTACTTCGTGTTGCTTATAACGTTCAATGGTTTTTGTTATAACAGAAAATAGAATTCATAGATGTCATGTCAGGTTATTCCAGAGTAGTATTCAAGTATATTTAAAATATGTTCTAATAAAAGTGCGGTTTATCATTCTTTCTAATTTCTACGTGCGATGCGGGTCGTGAGTTTTGTGGGGCTCTAAAAATCTTAATATTAAAGCCATAAACATATTACTTGTTTGCCGAGAAATTAAGAGAAAGCATTTTTATGTGTTAAAATAGTTAAAGTGACTGTTAGTTTAGGAGTTTAGCGCGTCCGTCCAAACGAACTGTAGGTTTATTATTGAACTATAAATAGAGCAATTAAATGGAAAGTCTGATCGCACTAGTAATACTTGTAGCGCAGGCCTATTTCGCGTTATCGTTTCGCGTTAGGTATTAATGACGCTAAGTTGTCCAACATCCTGTCGCTTGGATTATTACTCGGAAAAACAAACAGCTGGTCTGTACCGTGACTGTTGTCAGCATCTAACAGCACCGTTTGGGCTTCTAGTTTTTGGTCAATATTTAAAAATTATAAACAATAATAACCTTTGAGGACGCTTGTTTGAAATACCACAATTGTTGGTTTTTTTGTTAGTGATTTTGTAGTATTTTTAAAAAATACTTATATAAATATCACTACTTATTGAATAATTTAGGCTCTTGGCTGTATTAATATGTAAAAATTGCAATTTATGTACTAAAAGCATACGTGAATGATATTAACATCACTATATTTATGTGTTTCAAACAGTAAGTATTAACAAAACTAACGGAATAACTGAACATAAAAAGCCGAGCACAACAAATTTATTATTGGGGCGTCACGCCTAAGAGACTTTACGTAAATAAAATAGGTAACGTAAATTATAAGTATAATGACAATATAAAAACTTTCCGATTCACTCCGTGGAAATGGAAAGTTGAAAGCGTGTTTGATGAAAATACTAATTATATCTTTATTAATTGCACTAAAGTAATGTTTGGTGCGTCGCAATATTAAATTCCACGTTTACGATTACGCCTTCCTACTTTATTAATTTATTACGGACGTTTTATATTTCGTTTGTTGTTATTTTCTGTGTAAAACAATTTTTGCAGGTTTTTATATTGTAATCTTATTAGATTGATGTGAAGATAGTGCAACCTCTACGTATTAACTAGTTTAATTAATTTTGGTAGCATAGTAAGTATAATAATTCCAAAATAAGTCCAAATGCATAATGTTCTATAATTCAAATATGAAGGTTGTCTGGTTGTACACGCCCTGCTAACGGCAAACCTTTGCTGAACACGCAAATAAACTACTTTATAGGCTACAAATGTAGGTCAAAATAAAATTGTCATAATATGTATTCACTATTCGATATCAAATAACGGACTTATAATTTAAAGAGTTAGTTCTACAAAATAATATTAATTATCAAGAGGTAAATCAGAAAGATTTCTTTGTTTTACAATGTTATCCATGACCATATTTATTAATACTTAATTTCTTATTACTATGATAAAAGAGCAATGAATTCTTAAAAAGTAATGTTTGCTTCCTGATATCTTAACGCTGCTAACATTAATATCGATCTAGTATGAAATGATTTCGCAGCGGACCAGGTAGTTACTAGATAATTTGTTGAAAGACCGACTCGCCGTTTTGATTCTAGACATTATTGCAATGTTACGTTTTACTTTGTGAAATATGTATCTAGAGCGAAGATTAAGAAAATACATTTCGAAATTGATTATTTTTATATTTGTATTAAACTAAGCATTTATTGTTCAATTTTCAAGTATTGGGTATTTAATTTAAACAATCTTTAAAATTAATTAGGAACGCGCTTATTTAAGGTTTGTGCGTTGTCATTGCCATTATTCACTTTTGTCTCTCGACTGAATAAAGTTAATTCGATTAAACGACTTGCACACGAACGAACTTCAGCAAGTCACAGATAAATCTGATGTTATCGATGGTGATTGGTGACATTATATCAGAATCCATTGCCTAACCCAGTCTCCTTGAATTTGTGATAATCAATTTGTGTGAGTTTATCACTTTCTCATCTCGCTTTCTATTTCAAATGACAATTTATATTTTCTCAATGGCTCTCGAACGAGGTTAAGATTCGTAGATGATATATTTCTTATTACGCAAGTTTCCAAAATTATTGTTTTCACTTGTTTTTTTTCTCACCTACGGTATGAAAAATAGGTACATTTGTAGACGTATAATTTGCATAACACTTCCACATAATGAAAAGACCCACGCAAACACTTATAAACCATGTACGGCGTTTAAGTCCGCCTTTCGAATTAACTAAATCCCTGTCGTTTTCTTGCCAATCTTCCGGTACAATTTCACTTTATTACAGGCAATCATTCGATCGACGTTTTATCGTGATAAAGTTATAAGTAAAATTGTATGAGAAATGATCTTTGCAGAATCTGTCTTTTAAAGTTAAGCGTATTTGTTTTACTCGACTGGAATAGTAAGTTTGAACGGACGGACGTTGCCTCCTTTTAGATTCCAAGGCAATTATCCAGTAAGGACGAGATTAGTTTATACAAGTTTTACCTGTTGAGCCCTTGTTATTCGTTATATATAGCTTGTTTTATATTTGAGATTAAGACTTAACATAATTATTATCGACTAGGATGTTATCTTAATTTAATCTAAACTTATCTTTTAATCTCTTTTCCTATTACGTCAAAAACTTGTAGATATAGTTTAAATACAGGCGCCACTATAATAATTTTCTCGGCGAAAACCAAATGAACCAAAACAGTTTAATGGATGCCTTGCAACTTTCACTGGGCATCGTTTATTTGTTGTTATTGTGATTAATATGTAATTTTTTTCACCTTCGACACACCGGTGAAAGTGTTATCAGTCTGATCGTATTTATGGTTGACGGTCTCGTCATCGATCTGAGTGCGGCGACCTATCGAAATCGCGTTGTGGTTATGGGGCGTTACATGATAATGGCTTTCCGCTACTTTCTGTTTGAAAGCGGCTCTTTTGTTTTAAGGGCCATGTTGTCGACAGGCAAATGCCTGAAATTGATTTACCACAAGCTTACACAATTTTCCGTGTTGACTCTACCTACCGATAAAGATAGACGTCTTAATAAGTAAGGTAGATAAGGTAGGCTTAGGAGTTTAAAAGTTTCTCTCCGCTACCAGTGATTTAGAGCATCAAAAGACGTGATGCCAACAAAATGTCACTTTTTGGAACCAA
Organism: Eurema mandarina; assembly: GCA_018238005.1. Classification (NCBI taxonomy): domain Eukaryota; kingdom Metazoa; phylum Arthropoda; class Insecta; order Lepidoptera; family Pieridae; genus Eurema; species Eurema mandarina. Next base: position 10,832 of record DWAJ01000874.1, read on the forward strand.
AGCCAAAACTACTATTGAATTGGATTTCTGTAAAAAGAAGAAAATGTCACGGCCACAATCGCTATTACGAACTACAAAGATTTTTTTCAATATTTCGACACAAGCTGCAACTCTTGAAACGTTCCATCCGTCAAGTAAACAAACAAAAAGTTTAAAGCTTAAAACAAATTGCATTTAGACATGGTAAGTTTTTCTACTAGCAAATGTTATAGGTATTATACTTATTGCTACCCCGAGAATTATGTTTTTTTAATAAATTATATTCTTCTTGACACAATTTCTGTCAAAAGGCACAAGCAGTACGCAATTTTTTAACTGGTAACAAGATGGAGGAATTCTTTAAATGTTATGATAAATGTTATCGTTTCAAAGACTCGATCGTAATGTCTATTGTTGAAAGATCAGTTGCATCGGAGTCAACGACCGTGGTGTGCTGAGCAAGTAACATTACTTGCATATTTATACGTGCAAACTATAGTCTGGAATGCTTAGAATTCATTTTTAAATTGCATCTTGTTTCATCAACTTTTACGAAAATATCATACCTACATAATTTAACCGAGTAATAAATTTTTTTAATTAAATCTATACACCTACACTGGATTCAATTAGAAGAACATTTACAAATCATATGCTCTAATAGCTTTCTGCATTTTTACATCTTCATTTCATTAACGTTTGTGTAGGTAGCAATAAGGAATGGTACAGTGTAATTTATCAAGAGTAATAAATTTGCTTAGAATTGGCACGTGGCTGTTTCACGACGGCCAGCATTGTAATTTAAGCGATACTGTTTAACATTATTCATCAATTATTCGACGTCGCACTATTGACCATTTGTTGCTGTTAATTCACGTTCACGATTAAATCAGTCGAATCTTTTTCAAAAGTATTTTTTTTATATTTAAAAAAAGAACTGAAAATGAATTCATCAAAACAGTAAATTTCACCAGTAATCGAGCTATATTCGTACGTCAATAAAGCCTATCATATGAGATAAAGCATACATCTGTCACATACAGTATCGGCTGTTATCGGCGAAAGTGGATGCGTGAAATACGCTTAGTCGTCTCGAGAAGTCGTTCACTGTATTTCTAGTACATCTTACCTAACATGCACAACATTGTCGTTTTTCTCTTCTTAATATTTTATATTTTTTCTTCAACTCTCGGTACTATTAGTTATTAGCTTAGGCATTAACTCTGTATAACAAACTGTCTTCACATACTTCAGTCGATCATTTTCTTATCGCCTCAGAACAACGTTACTGTAATAAAAATTGTTCTCGTGGTGTCATTACGGCATTTGCACAATCGAATTGTCAGACAATTGCGACAAAGACGATAAATAAAATTGCTTTTCGTCATATAGTGCGCCAAATAGACGTTCGTTAGAACGGCGAGGTCGTAATTAATTCGCCAAACGTCGACAGAGATAACGTTACATTTCTTTAATTCTTTAATCGGTTGCTGCAATTTGTTACTATTGGTAATTTTCAGTTGTTCCGAAATGTTGAGTACGTGTGTACCCAATTATGGTCAAACAACAACGAATAAAGTAATTTGCGATTTTTCTAAAGCCTTTTTTACTGAATATCGAGTTGCGTTGTCAGAATAATAAAAGAGTATACACGACCTAATTAATGGAAGGATGAAGTTTCATAATTGATCCAGTGACCTGAATCAGGCTTCATAAAATCACACTGGAGTCATAGTTACAGGCTTTTGTTACTATAAAAATGGATACTCATCTTTTAGCGATTAGGATATAAAATATAAAACAATAATGTCTATATATTTTGTACGAAAATAATCTATGTGGTAAAGTAGATAGCTTCAATTCTGATTATTGGTACCTCGGCGCTCCCTGAAGACTTCACTTGGCTGAAAGACGTTTCGTGACTGTAGTCATTAATTCCGTTGATGAAATGGTATTTTCAACATCGATGCCACTTAATTTAATCATTTAATTGTCTGTGCTGCTTGCCGCAAAATAGTTGTAATAATTGTTCCGTTGCCGGTAAGTAGTTTTTGTTCGCAATTTAAATGGCTAAGTTTCTGTTATAGAATTCCTTTACATTCCATTATTAGAGCTCAATTATGTATAAATAACTAAAATATTAAGAATAATGTTTAATTATACAATAAAAACGAGTATTAACAATTAATCATAATCTAGCAATATTTCTTAAATATGACAATTACAATAGTACATTAATAAATACATATAGATAAGTAGAAACTAATCAATATTCAGGTACGTTTTATGTGTTCCAATATTTATATGATCGCTGTCATTTTAAACAGATTCATTCAGGTTATCGTGTCACTTTCTTCGTCCGCTGTCAAAAAATCACTTTACTATTAATTAGCTACAATCCTCCTAAATGCTTTCGTTGCTTCCAAAACGAGTATAATTGACTATCACTTTAATTCCGGTTCCAAGCTATTATACAGATGCATTGGCGCTTCTATATTCTCATGAGCAAAAACTTGTTTGTTAATCGCGTCACGAACAAACTAAACTTTCTTTATATGCATTGTCGAAATTTCTCTCGCATTGAGAAATGTGCCTCAACAATAGGCGAATTAATATCTTAGTCAGCTATTGTCATATTCATATTTGTTTGTTTTTCGTTTTTTTGTTTATTATATGAATGTTGGGTTTTGTTTATTGATTGCGAAACAGCTACCGAAAACCGTGAGGCTTGTTGAGAAATTTGTGAGTGAATGACTCACTAACTGCCATACCACTTAACTACTGCGGAATAATGCAAATTAATCTTGCGAAACTGAATTAAATAAATGCGAGATTGTAAATCGTACGTGTACGCTTACGTGCACCTATTTATTGTCTTGCTTGCTATGAATTAATTTTTAATTTATCAAGAAATAGCATCCGCTTTCTGTCTAGTTATACTAAAAATATAATAGTGTTGTGTTATATCTCTCTCTATAAACATATAGAATGTCGCAAATTACATTGACATTTAAAAGTGCACAGCGCATATTCCCAACGTAACATTTGTAAAGAGAACGTACGGTTTATCCATTTGTGATCAAAAAGAAACTGCTTTCGGAAATCCTGCATGCGGTTTAATATATAATTACGGTATCATTAAAAGTGCTTACTTAGTACCGCGTTTTCTCTGCATATAATTTATTTCAATGAGTAGCTGTATTTAAATGTAAGTCTATTGAGCGCTTGATTTTTATTTTATTTTATATGTCAATGTTAAAACTTCAAAAACGCCTACTTGTATCACAGTCCTCGTCTTTTCACCTTGTACAGTTTGAGCGTAGGTAATAGACATTATTTTGGTGGCATAAGCTCACTGAATTATTAAGGTAATGAAGATCGTAAGGAAATACGAAGGTCGTGGTCTTAAATATTCATTGATTTAGTGCTTTACCGTCATTTGTATATTGCAAATTGAATCCTCAATTTTGTCTCTTTTTAATTTCAAGTATACTTGAAAAGAAAATAGTTTCATTTTAAACTTAACAAAAATAAACATTTCTCACAGCAGTACTTTCACTGCACCACGTAGTTTATACCCCATGGGATCCCATAAAAACAGGGAAAGTATGTAATCGACGGACAGCAAGGCCGCCTCGAGTTGTCACGCCCATCCTGCAATAAGCGATGGAAAGTGAAACCGCGGCACGCTTTGATGTGATATGTATGTCCATATGTCTCTTTTAGGGTATTTTATATGATCAGTCTGTCAATATAAATCCGAGAGTTTGGTCATTGCTTAAAAGTAGTAAGACTAATACGGCTTTATTATCGTTTGTGATTTGTGATACAAATAAGTACATATGAATCTTATAACGATATAACGACTCTAAAGGAGATTCTTAAAGAATTTTCTTAGCAACGTCCATTGCTGTTACTAGTTTGTCACTAGTAAATAATTTAATTTTTCGAATCAGGCTTGGTTTTTCGACACAGTCTAATTTAATTAAGCAACACCAAAAGCGGTAATGACTACTTACTATATTGCACTGCCCACGAACAAGACAGACACGTTTTAAATGAATGTTTTTTATTCGCTACCTTATTAGTCCTTCACGGTCCGAAGAACCTCACCCTTGACGGTAAGCTATTAGACTTAGTCGATGATTACTATTTTAAATTTATAAAAATACAAATATCCATATATTGTATTTTGAAATTATTTAGAAACGAAGTATTATTGAATTTCTTTCTTTCTAATGATTGAATGAAATTATTTCGTTATTCCTTATGAATGATTAAAAATAAGTCATGGAGACACTTAAAAGTTAAACCACATTAAATTTGCTCTTTTATTATTTTATTATAGAGCCGGTGTTGTCGTCCCCGATTTGCTGTATTTCTTATAACTTGTTAGCGGGTTGCGACGCCGGAGACAGGTACCATCTGACATTCGGTTTATAGCTGATATCACCGAATATTGATTCCCATGCGGTATAACTATGCAGTGGTAGACGAAATGGCGTCAGTTTTAAGCCAGAAAAATTATTTTTTTTAATTAAAAATGTATAAACGTGATGATAACGTCTTTGAGGGTCAATCAATCAACGAGTTCTTATTCAAATTTTCTTAAGAATCTCGCAAGTTTTAATATTGATGAACCTAAAAAATATTCACGCTCGTGTACATTTTATTGCTTTTTTAGGATTGCAATGGCATTCATCAACTTTGTTAAAGTCATAGCTAGCTACAAATCATAACATTACGTAACCTTGAAGTAAGGTTATTTATTTAAGATTTAAATAATGTTTGTACATTTTCGCGTATATTTGTATATTGACATGTGCAAAAGAAAAGTATACTACTGTAGGTAGCTATGTTTAAAAATAGTAACACTAAAATGTATTTTCTATTATTAATCTCACTCTTAGCTTGAATAGCTAACTGCGCAAAGTAACAACCAAACAGCTAAGTAAGTTATGAACTGCAAGATTATGCATTTGTTGCGATGCTATCTCACTATGCTTTATAGACCAAACGCAATGTAAAACAAGTCTGCAATTATTGTTGAAACTTCATGCATTATTTGAATTGTTGGCTAACGTAAACTGCGAGTTAATCGATGGTCTTACGCGTAACAAGTGCGGTTTTGCCAGGAACTGGGTCGACTGTTATCGGAAGATCTGATGTTCTAGCCATAGATAATAGCTTCCTACGTGTAGATACGTTGCAAGATTACGGGTGTTGTGGACAGTTGTTGAATGCTCGTGGAAGCAGGTGTAGCAAATTGATCTGTAAATATTATTAGTCATCTTGTGTTGTAGTACGCTAGACGGTTGTACTATTGTAGTAACTACTGCCTAGAAATGATTGTTTATTAGAGTACCCTACGTACACATATATACCGTTTATACGTTTATCATTGATGTGTTATTAATAAACACGTAAATTAAGACAATCAAAGGCATGCGGCTTACTTCTTTGTTAAGTATCTTGTGTACAAATCAGTTGCTCACATCAATATGCAAATCTGCTCCCGATTTTTTCGCAGCGAAAACAACTGTCAGTGAAAATGTAATACGATTCTCATAGTTGCGCAAACGAGAAGTATAACATAACATAATAAGGTGCTCTAACAAAAGGTGCGCTACTTCCATTCGGCGGCTGCACACGTAATTTCATTACTTCCCTTAAAATTATATAATCTAAAATTACCACGTATTACTCGTATAATGGGGCAGCGTAGTAATAGCTTAACTGATAATTGCCGTCCATCATGTTAACACGTCTTGCACGTCAACGTCACTTGTGAAATGACATATTGGCTTACTTAATTATTACACCTTAATAAGTAATTAAACGTTATTTAAAATGCGGCATGTTCTTGTTTGAAGATATGCAACTTGTCATCATTAAAGTAACATGCTAATTAAGTTTCGCAAAAATATTATTATGAGGCTTTGAATGTTTTGCAATCTGAGTAGGTATATATGTACGTAAATGACTTTTAAAAAGAAGTACTTTATTTTTCTTAAAATAAGTTAGCAACGATTTAATAATTTGCCTTCAAATAGAAGACATTTCAATAATAAACACGTATTTACGACAAAAATCTGTTTGTTATGTAATTGATTCGCTCCGGTAAGGTCAATAGTTTCTATTCACTCAAGCTGCAAGCGATACAATTGGACGGTATTGCTTTAAGGCTTCAAGTGTCGAAAATCTTATATCTATAGATAAAATCGTCAAGGAAAATAATTATAATAAATTCTAATCAGTGGGTAAGTTTGATAATGCCATTATAAATAAATAAGCGTTTAGAATTACAATGATGTTTATTTATAAATAAGAATCGTTTTAACTCAGCCAGCGATATTTTTTGCTGATCAGTATTAAAGCAAGTCCTATTCTTAAGATATAACTAGACGTGCTAAGCAAATTATAAACAGCGTCTGTTTTATTGACTCGTATCCTGTGTCTAAAGCATGATCTGTCAGCATTCAGGGCGCGGCTGCCCGACCGTATTGATATTGTTATAATGTGAACGTAGATCAAAGATTTTACTCGGACATAAACCTTAACGTTTATTTGGAGAAATACTACCTATAATATACATGGTGAATATGGATTATTTCGATAATAGGTATACCTCCTCAACATTTGTTGTGTAGTTTCAACGATATTTATCTATTGAGACAGATAGACAAATGTGACTTTGTTGTTTTTTATGTAGTAATAATACGTCCTTCAAAGTTCAATTTTAAATAAAAAATGTATGAATTTCACTTTAATTCTTTTATACACATTAGATTTAATCCAAATCGTATTTAGTCTGCGTTACATAACTATGCATCAATGCATCGCAGTTGAAAGGATGTTCGTGTTTTTGCATAACAAATAAAGTCATACCATGTCACGTGTTGCATCAAAAAAGGATGAAAAGAAAATGACATTTATGGCCTAGGACACAAGGCTGAATGTTCAGTCCGTTATTCTTTAAGCCGGGTCAGTACCCGTTTGTTTTGCCCCCAGTCACACATATCGCGGCCTAGGCTCTTGCCTATTAATGATGTTTGCGAATTCTATTTTTGTAGGAACTGTCGTGGGGAATGAATATGCATTGTGTGAAGGTTGTTCAAGCTTATTGGCGTTCGTCGGATAACTATTGCACTCGTGTACCGTTCCATTCGAAACACGATTAAATGATTTCAGACTAAGTGCATTAGTGGCTCGCTGCCGCAACTTAATCATTAGAACGTTATCGGATTCTGTAACAATTACGTTGCTACAAGCAGCTTCTGTTGTTCCAATAGCAACGGCCATTTTGGTATCGAAGTAATGAAACATTAAAGTCGAAGTAGATGGGCAAATAACGAGACATAAAAAAGAGAAAATATATAATTATAGGCGTCATGCACATTAATAAGTCGGCGTATAAATGTTATGGCTAGATATTGGTACCTATATAGCTTTCAATTTCGGAATTACATTACCGGAGGCGGTCTCGATGATTATAAATGCTTTGTATGACCGGTCCGGCGTCTGATGACATTTACATTATGTTAACGAACCAGACGAGATCCGCTGTGAAGAAGAAAGTTAATATTAATTGATATATAACTATGTATGGGAAACATTTTGCTTTTTAATTATATACAATCAACGTGGATTCTTTGTTTTCATTTATTATTATTATTCATTTTTTAACTAATATTCTTATAATAACGAAATGTTTTTAAGTTAATTAAACAAAGTTTATATATTTCATTCGTTGAAGTATATTTAAGCCGATTGGAGTTGTAAAGTAGGTACATACCTACTAATAGTCTAGTTTTAAACAATACAGACAGAAACGCCCACTTTATTGATTCTACGTTGGTTTGGAGAGCTTCTAGATTTTTATATGGTTTTTTCACCCAATAGTTTATTCACAGCTCCCGGTCTCACAGATAACTTAATAAAAAATTTAAGAGATTAATTTTAATTACCATTTGTGTATGCTATTTCTGTGCATAATTTTTTCTTCGGGTAAAGATGTTTCTCTTTCCAGATAATAAACATAAACACATAATTTAGATAAACCAGTCAAACCAGCCGTCGTTAAAAATAAATGCGGAAAGCCAAGGTTGTCACAGTTTGCTTTCGCTTGCAAATTGTGTGCTGCTCGCATGCAGATCGGGTCATCTGAATAATCTTCTTAATCTTAACTGTCATCAAATGTGAACCAAGTTAACGTATGCTAATTTTCAATTCCCATTTTGGCAACTTCAAAACTAGACGCAATAAATACAACTAGCTAGCTCTTTGAAAGTCTTTAAAAGACCCACGTTACAACACCGTCAAAAGTGTAGGGTAGAAAAGAAAAGTAACGCGTGGTATAACTTCCTGAAGAAAAGGAATTTAGTGTATGCTTGATGCACAAAGAAGGCTTAAAAATGGGTTTCCGCTGCATGGATCCCGAAAGAGACTACAAAGGTGCTCGTGACCCTCTATTTGCTTTTGGTAATAAAAACACGATAAGAAATCTGGTAAATTTTCGCGAGAGCCATGGGTGTCCTATGGGTGTTTATATTCTGAAACACGACTTTGTTTGTAACATGTAAACTATGCCAATAACAGAACAGAAATTTTATATTTTCTATCAATTTGAATATTTATTGCTAGATATACGGGGTCGCATCACATTCGTTTAGAAAGTATGTTCCAGTTCTTTGCTAAATGAGTAAATTTAGTTGGTAACATACAGCATATTAGTTGCGCAAAGCAAAATTAGATATATAAGGTAATTCTACGAATGTATTGCACATTATTCGCACCGTCACGCTTCACTAGACTCGGATGCCTGAAGAGAAATCACACGAGATAAATCTGTACCAAGATTCGCATACACAAAGATGAATGGGTCAGCATGCTTACGGCAAAATCATGATAATTATCTCAATATACTGCTGGACGTTGCCAATTTTTAAGCAGTCATGGTCTAGAGTTTAGAAACTAGAAAGTAAATAACTGTCCTATGTAAGAAGAGAGATTAGCATACAAAGGATTTGTATGAAGGATTTGTAAATTATTTTAGTCTGCAATTGGCTGTGCAGATTAGAACAAACTTAATGGGGGTAATGCGGACAATTGTACTTAAATTGGTGGGCTACTGATCTGAAATTTCGTCGTCGACGGATAGATTCGCAAGAAAATTTCATTTTTCTTCTTATTCGTATTAAATTTAAGAACTATTATAAAACTGTTCTGATGTATTTATTCATCGTTGACACATGAATTCAATAGGTAGATAGTATGCGATTCATAAATTATTTGGAGGAAATAAGATCTAAACATTTTCTATCAAATTAATTACTAGTTCTCAGCCATACTAAAATCCTAACATGACTAATACTTCAAAACTGAGTAGGTGGAAAGACAATTTAACTGTGCAACTTTCTATTTTTGGATATTTTTCATAAAATATTGATGTTAAAGTTCATTTTAATTAATTACTTTAGTCCGTAACTGGTTTTTGCGACTGCAATAAAAAATGAACCAGCATTTAATATTGAACGTTTTTGGTGGCTTTTACAAACAGGCCATATAATTTATTACTAGCTGAGTTACGAGGAAAAGCAGGTTATGTCGAAGTTATGGTTAAGATCTTAATCCCACGGTGAACCACCATCCCTCTATGACCTATGTTACCGACGTACTTCGCACAAATTCTATATATTGGGTAAGATTTATATTTTTATATTTTTATATTATGAAGATATTTTCTAAATTGCTAATCGGGCTTCAGATATAATTAATGCCTTTTAAAAACAATATAATTGCCAACTTTATCTCTTTATATTATCATCATTCTTCTTAAACAAAAACTAAATATAGTATAGTAAGTAAAGTATTATAAATACGATAAAAATAACGTCTATAGAGGAAATATTTTTTGTTATTGTTTTCAATCTCATATTAAGTTATCTCAGGTAAACATAGCTTAAGCAATTAAGTAACAATTTGATAAATAAAATTATCGTCTTACAATACTGTATATTATTATACTAGTCATTAGTAAATGATAGAGAAAATGAAAATAATTAATTAAGCGTAATGTACATTCTTGAAATTCTTGTTGAGTAATTTCGAAGAATGTTCAGAATTCACTGAAAAACATCTAAATTCAAATATACGACCATTGTTACTGATTTTGTAAAAATATGTTAAACTATTGGTTTGTTAAGATTTTCTGATTGTAATTGTTTTGGCTATTGTTGCTTATTATTAAGAAACTAGTACTAATGTTTTAATTAGGATTTAGGTTGTCTATTATACGCGAAATATGACAATAACCGACCTTGCCTGTCGGGGTATCTTCGGTACCTTTCGGAACTGTCTTTCGATTTGATTGCTATCTCTTTCGCACTGAATGAGTCTTCATTCGAACTCCAATTCCACACGCATCGTTCGAGGAAACTGATTCAGCTGTGTTCTGAATGCAAGGTAAACTCGCCTTTACACATCACGGCACTAAGTGCATATTCGCTGTACTGGATTATGCGAGTTGCGCCGTTAGCATCGTACTACGTCATAGTATTGCTCTTTCTTTCTCTTTTTGTCAGTCTCGCACAGCTGCCTCCGTTCAGAATTCACGATTCAGTACGTCAAAGACATTGATGGCATACGGACCGCGATTTCTCGTTTTAATTTTATCGTCGACGCTGTAGCCACTATCAATCATAATTCGAATTGTTTACGATACGATTATCTTTTATTAACAGCATATCTGTTAAGTGCTTGTGTTTGGTAAATAGATACGTGTTATTTGTCGACGTTGTTACTCGTGACTTTTGAAGTTAGTTGCATTTGTTTACGCGAATTCAATTTTAAAACATTTGTCACGGCACATGGGGATATGGAATAGTGTCTGCAACGGTATGTAAAATAGGGAGCGGTAACAATTACCGAGTGAAGTGCGTGTTATACGGCCGAGTGGTTTCCAGGCTTTTGGTGTCTCCTGTGTTGAGTTCGTAGCGATTTACTAGCGCACGATAATAATAGTGACTGATGGGAAATAGTTGGTTAGGAGTGCGCGAAAGGGGAAGTCATGCCGGATCCCGTGGATGCGAGTGAAGTACTAGGATATCGGCAAAACGGCGACGACACACTCACCAACGGTCCTTGCTCCACAGGTTAGTTATCAACCAAATTCAAAAAATGGAGGAGGTTCTCAATTCGACCCGTATTTTTCTTTTCTATGTTCGTTACGCGATAACTCCGCCAATTATGAACCGATTTGCACGAATCTTTTTTCGGCGTATAGGTAAATACCTCAAGGGTGGTCCATTTCAATTTAATAATAAAAAAACAACCCCCAAGGGTGGAAAATTGGGGATGAACTTTTTTATACGCAATATATCCTCTATGATCCAATTTGAACGATTATTTTTTTGTTAAATAGGTAGTATCAAAAAATCGTTTTTTTTAAGTTATGGAGATTACTTACCAAAGAAAAATTATACTACACCTATTATTTCTTAATCTTGATGAGACATTTTTGGAGATATACCTATTTTTTATATCTTTGCTAACGTTTAGGTGTGTTTTGTAAATCTACGCTTTCAGATAATCCTAGATTAAAAAGCTTGCATAATGTTTATGAAATGCTTGAAATGAATAATCTCACCAGCTTGTAAAAGATATAAACTTCACTTGATGTGAAAATATTTCTTAAAGAAAAAACTTGTTTTAGTGTAACTAGTTGCTTATTTAATTACCATTTAAAATAACAATAATGTCGTGTCATACTAATTATACCCATTATTTTAAATTTGGAATTATACTTATCAACGTTTGAAAATTTTCCCACTAATCTATTTTATTGTGATATTTTTGGTAAAAATTAACGTTTTCTATTGATTTTCAATAATAAATGTTAAATACATTGTGCAATAAAACTTTGAGACCTAAACATTCAGTTATATTAACTTAGATTCTTAAATTAATTATCGAAGCCGCAAACAGTTTTTATTTCTTACACCTAACCGATACTATTCGAACAAAAATTGATTAGAAATTACATCGTTACACAATATAAAACAATGCAACTCCATAGCTTACAATCATTGGCACGTGGAAACATAGGACCCGTGACTTGTAGCGATAACGGAATCTAGAAACGTGAAACTCGATTAATATGCGTCGGTATTGTATCGGAAATCATAACTTAACAATTTGTTATAAACGGTATTTCTCTCAATTATGAGTTATGTGAACACGCGGCTTGTAGGAACTCAATAGTTTGTAATAAACGGGGTTGCTTGGACATATTGATCTATAAATAAAAACGTTTTTATTATCTCTTCACAAAGGCTTTTAAAGGGTATTACAATAAAATTGTTATAGAATTATCTAATTACAAATTAATCCTTAATTCCTTTGTGAGAGACTGGTGTCTGAACTAGGTGGGAAACCTGTGTGACAGATCGCCAGGCTCTCAACTCTCGGAACATATACGAATGCAATTAAACAGTAATAAGTTAAATACATAATTAAGCCTTAACAATAAAAGCATAAATTTGATGTATATATGCTTATAAGTGTGTGTTTTTGTCTGTGTGAAGTGTGTGTGTTTGTGTCAGTGTGATTACTATTGTGATCGACAATTTTTGATTATACTTTTTTCTCATTTTATTGCTATTCTATCTATACTCGTAAAATAATCCAAGTTGATGTTTACATCGGGTCAGTTAGTTTTGAGGTTAGAATTTGAAGTAGCTAGTATAACTGTCGTCTTATTTTTCACTGAGACCTTTACTTTGAATCTATTTATTTAAATCGGCCCAGTAACTTAGGGCGCTAGTGTATACCTAAAGTAAGAACGTAAAGAAGAACGGTGCTAAAGAGATAGTTCTAAAATAAACCTTAAGTGTTATAGTAAAAGATAGTCAAGATAAAGATAAATATTAAACGAACAGTTCTTGAAGTATTTTGCAAATGTTTACCAATCCTAATGTTACATCAGAAGCATTCATATTTAGAGAAAATGCCAAAACGTTCAGCTAAGCGTTGAACGTGGCTTACGCAAAATGACAAATGAGTTTTGAATCAATAGAAACTTAAAGATGCTATTAAGGACAGCTGTCCGTAGTGATGATAATTAATAGTGCGAAAGATATTTTGTGTGGGATCAATGTAATCGCGGATTTTAGTGTACCTGTATTGACGGTAGTGTTGGCGGTACGTGAGTGGCGACCTTGTATCGTCTGACATTGGGCGCAGAGATTTCGAATCTTGTTACGACCGTAATTCGTGCTGAATCGCTAGCGAATCGAATAAATATAAAAGGTAGTATGTTATTAATTTGATAGCCGTTTTATGATCCATCTTCTTTAAGCTAAAACTTACAAGTTTAAGATTTGATTGGACAGTAAACGCGCATGACTTATGTCGTTTGGATAGGAAAATATTTAGATTTAGTCATTTTCATCACTATCATTCAACACGTCTAGTTATCAAAGATGTAATGTACAATAATTTAAAAATATTAGAATCCGAATGACCCTTAAAGCATGTTTATTTTATTCCCTAATTTATAATTTAACTGTCCCGCGGTTTTACCCGCGTAGTTCCCGTTCCCGGGGCAATACCGGGATGTAATCTGTCCTATCTTTTAAATTGGATCAAACTGCACATGGTGTGCGAATTTTATTATAACCGGTTAAGTGGTTTAGGAGTCAATTGAGGACAAACATTGTGACACGAGATTTATATATATTAAGATGACCCTATACAGAGAACGCTTGTCATCACGATAAGCGTAAATAAAAATGAAAAAAAAATCTGCCTTTAAATTGTAATTAAAAACTGGCCGGTTTTAGATATCTAATTTAAAATAAATGAATATAAAAGTATCTAAATTACAACGATTTTCCGTTATCATTTAAAATATAATTTCCAGCTCGGCAAACCGAAACTCGTTTATATTTATAAGTTATGAAATCACGAGAATAAATAAAAAGCTCGCTTATAAACGTATCTCGGCTCTCGACTGGTATATCGCCTTAAGCGCTCCGGGCTCCTTATTTGTGGGTTCCGTTGGCTTGTTCAGGCCGCGTAACGCGGTGGTTCCAACGTGTTTCAACGGCACTTTCTATGCTATCACGATCACGCTTTCGTCTCGGTAGCCAATGCGATTACCACTCTGATCGATAACACATTGCGATTGCTAAAGATCTCTGAACGATCTCGATTTGATCGGTGCTATGTTATCTAAAATGTTTTTATTAATTCTTCTAAGTATTATTTATGTCTCGTCTCATTGTACGTTTATGTTTAAAGTCAGATCAGTTTATTTAAAGTAGGGAATCCGGGATATCAATCTTACCTGCTCAATATTTGGCGTTTCGAACCTATTTAAAGTACGAACTTTATATGTATAAATAGTTTCGAAATTATTACCGATAATATGAAAATTACCAGGTATTGTGTTATTGCAGGACGGTGTGAATAAAAAATAATCAGCAAACAACGATAAAATCTCCAGTTATGTGGCTTTAGCCGTGTAACGCTAGCCTTCGGGGCGGATTGTGAAATGTTGCGGTTGCTCGCTATTTGCGCTTCTATCGGCGAACTGCAAAAATGTAACGTTTTTGTAAAATTGTACAATCTAAAGGACACGATCGTGATAAGAGATCGTTGATATACATTTTTAAGTACGATAAAGAATGTAATAAATGCAATATGCTTAGACGGGGCAGTTATTTTTGTTTAGATTAGTTTATCTATATCTAAATGAACACATATAAAATATATTATTATTAAATGGTAATTTAATAATAATTTCGTCATTTCTTATAAAGGGTTGGGTTAAATTAAAGGTTTTATTCTGTAACAAAGAAATGCTTATTGGAAAGATAAGTGGTCGTAAAACCCTATAATGTTACATCAATATTTTAGAAATGAGCCTGTATAGAAAATGTCGTTTCCGCAATATTAATTGCAATACATTTTCATCACCGCAAACGGAGCACTCGATGCCGCACAGTTATGTCACTCAAGCCACAATAAGCTAGGTGACAGCAAGACAATAATAGAAAGTACTAAATACTTAGCATTCGTCCGCCGTCTACTTGAAGACAATGCGCTTTGATAAATTGTTGATACTTTAGGCAAAGTGGCTCGCATTGCTTCGGAATTGAAAACAATGTGTGTTTATGTGGAGTGCGCTGTGCGATACACTTGCATACTGAGTCGTGGTTTATGATAATGCAGTACTAACGTTACTCTTGGAGATTTCGTAATTATTATTGATGAGTTTATTTAAAAATTAAATAAATAGTCCTTAATGAGTGAATGAGAGACATTTTAAATGTCTTTGAAGTATTTTTCAATTATGTTTAAAACAATAGGAAGGTGAATTGTTTTTTTTTATTATAGATATAAAAAACCATTACATTGCTTTCCGCAAAATATGGCAAGTACGTCGTAATATTAGTAGAAAATTGATCACGTAGACAACTAGGATATAGTTTTAAGGTTATTTCCGTTTAATTTATAAAACTGTGTACTTTAATAACGCGTAACATCTTATGCGTTGTACAACAATCATACACGATCGGCCTTGTACAAACAATTTGCTATCTGTTTATTTAAGTTAAATGATTTCCGTTGTGAAGGGAGACCGAATGAACGTTCGCGAAATCGGTCGGTCACGTCTGATTGGGTCGGGCGAGGATGTCGCTCAACCAGAACAGACACCATGGGTTTACCGCTCCATGTATAGTACGCGTCACGAATCTTTAGCGCTGAACGAAACCTGCGCCGAAGTCAAAAATAAGGTATCGAGGTAGCGGCGCGGCGCGCGGGGCGCGTGATCGTCGGGTGCGCGAGCGTTGATTGGTTCCCCAGTTGTGTTGTCTTTCTCGCACCAATACGTCAATTACGAGCGCGATTCTACCGATGCGCAGCTATTCTCGTCCAGCGCTAAACATATGTGACGCGACCTATACATTAAAAAAAGAAAAATAACAGTACACATTTGACAAGTAAACAAATAACAAACACAGGTAGGAGAAAGAGAGGAAAATGAATGCCACTCAGCATGTGTTGGAGCTGCGAACAGCTTCAACGCTGATTTTCAGTGGCTCCTATAAGCATACAATGCATGCATATAAATAACTCAAATAATACACAACAGAAGTAGAAAAAAATTACTAATTATATTATAATTGTTTTGTCACTACACTTTTAAGACACATTAAACACTTCCTTTGGTAGTTCAATACGCGTTTCATTCTCTTGAAGGCAACTAAATGAACTGTTTGGCCAAACACTGTCTCTTAAGATACAGGACTCCTAGTTTAAGAGGCAGGGTTATAATTTTTCTTG
>DWAJ01000875.1:0-27147 GCA_018238005.1 Eurema mandarina
GGGGCGAGGCGCGCGGCGACGCCCTGGGCGAGTTGCGCGGCGACGACGACGGCGCGCGCTCCGGCTGCCGCAGGATGGACGACACGGAGCCGCCGTGCTTGATCGTGTCCGCCGGGCTGTGGCTGCCCGAGCTGCTACTGGGCGAACCGGGAGACGAGACCGTCACTTGCCGGGAGCGAGGCGGAGCGGGCAGAGGGCCGCGTAGAGGCGACTGCGGACGATATTGGCCGCCCCTGACTGATGAGAGAACCTGCAATGCGAACGATTCTAAAATTGTACTACCTGTATTTAAACTTTTAACATAAGCCACTATACAAACTTTTGGCTTTTGTGTTTAATAAGTGTAAATGCTTAATTGCTTGTAAGATATGATATATTGGTTAATACATAACGTAAAAATTATAAAAACAATAAGGAAGAGGAAGCTTAAACAAAATATGGCTATTTTCAACACCACGCAAGGATTATAAACTATACCTAAAGATGCACTGGTCCTGGCCACGGGGATCATTACTAATAGGCTAGCCGGTTTATATTATGCAAACTTAGATAAACTAATTTATAATGGAGGTGAATTGCCACTAAAATAATAATTGAAGCAAATTTGCACAATTCAAGTTTGTACGATATGAATATTCAAAGTTGTAGTATAAGTTAGAATAACCTTTATAAAGAAGTTTATCTTAACCTACTTCAATTTATACAAATCGAACATGTTTTACGTCAGTGTGTCTTGCAACTATTTCTACATCTACATGCCAAATGGATTTGAAATACTGCACACTTACTTAAACCTGTCGACAACACATTATTTTGGTTTTGAAAGAAGGCCTGCGCATACTGACGTGAAACCCCTGAGGTCCAGCTAAACTATTAGAGATAGAGAGTTGCTGCGTAAATAAAATCTGATGACGAACTCAAATACTTTGACAAAATTAATGTGCTTTAAACTGGTCAAGAGCACAGCCTCTCGTCTAGCTACGCACAACGTTTTTCGTTGACAGTCATCCAATATTCCCTAGGTTCCCAATACAAAGATCGACGCTAAGCTAAATTTTTGGGTATGCCCGCTTTTGAGCTGGGCAAATGTGGTACGCAGCTAAACATAGAATATGGTTTTAGGACGTTCATGCAAAATATTTCAAATTCGTTCGTTCTTAAAGGACTAAAAGTAAATGCAACTACTGTAGTACGAAAAATGCGCTCCAAAAATGTCTTTTTTGACTAATATGAATTACCTTAGTTAAGAAAATGGACAATCCGTATGAATATATCATTAGGCATAAAAGATAATGAGCCCTTCGATGTCAAAATAAAATTATCTGCGTAAAAAGAATACATGACAACAGATAAATGGATAGTGTATTTTTTTATAACATAGGGGACAAAAGAGGTCTTCTCTTAGAGAAGAGCCATCTAATAGAAAGTGGTCATCTTTGAACACTCGCAGAGCTTGACAGCTCTGGAGTGGGTTGAAATTGACTTGATAGAGTTTGTGTGACAGTATGTTATGTAATACTAAAGTATTAAAAAGGGAATGTAGTCTTACATGTGCGGGCGGCGAGCGGTCGGCTCCGGGACGAGCCGAGGGAGCTTGCGGCGGAGATGCTGCTGATGCTGCCGCTGGAGGCCGATATGGACTGACTGAGGGCGGAACTCGGCCTACCACAATAACATATACTACCCTTAGAACAGTACTAGCATAACTAGCCTAAGAACATTCTAGAAATATACCTATTTGGGTAATGCTTTGGAGAGACTAGATAGAAGAATACAAAAGTTTGAAAAGATTTGATCACTTAACGTCGAACATCTAAAATGTAAGTCAAGTTTTTTTAACAAGCTTGACATAATAAACAATAATAATAATATTATTCTTTATTAGGCAACAAGAGACCCATAAGAGTACACTGTAAAAGTTATAAAATAACATTCAGTCACTCTAAAAATTTTATGTCTATGTATTTATAAATACACATTATTGCGTTTTTTATGTAGGGAGAGCCAGAAATTTTTATAAGATAAATTAATTTTGTTATTTCTTAGTAGCTGTATACCGTTTGTTATATGCTTGAACAGATGAATATAAGCCTGATTACCTGGGGGGAGGGTGGCTGAGCCCACTTGCGACGCACTGACTCTGTTTCCACGCGGCCCGAGTGCTGGCTCGCCGCGCCGAACTGTCTACAAACATACATGCATTAAGGTATTGCTAACATTAATATCGCCTATGATGATACCATTCCTATATCAACGACTAGCTGTTGCTCGCGATTTCGTCCCCGTCGAATCTATTTCTATTATTATGTTATAGTGAGTCAATCTTATAAGATAGACATATACTGTCGCGGACTTTTTTTTAGATAATTTAAAGAGGAATAATTCTTTCATACATATTATTTTTGTTACTTGAACCGTTTTCGCAGCGCATGCAAAGGAAGCCCTCAAATATGAAAAATTTCCCCCGTTTTTTCCATATTTTTCATTATATCTTCTCCTATTAGTCGCAGCGTGATGTTATGTAGCCCAAAGCCTTCCTCGATAAATGGTCAATTCAATAAAAAAAGAATTTTTCAATTCGAACCAGTAGATCTTGAGATTAGCGCGTTCAAACAAACAAACAAACTCTTCAGCTTTATATATTAAGTATATAGATACCAAACAATTATATAACAATTAAATTCACTAAAGAAACTATTAAATATTGTATAATTTGGGGATCAACCAATATTTTGTATTGAGAATAACCTAAATCAGGTTTAAATAGAGGATGACATTACCTGAACGTTTCGGCGCTGGCCAAATTTGCAGAAGACATTGCAGAACATGTATCGGGCGTTGATAGTCCAAATCTGACGGTGGTTGAGATTGGAGCATTAACGGAGGAGCTAGAGCCACGGCCAGATGTTGTGGGGACATTTTGTTCCTGTCCTGTGCAGCTACGACTAACGCCAAGTGGTCCAGGAGGAAAACAAGGGTAGCTCTCGCTGCACGTGGCAGGCATTCAACTATTGATGCCATTAAACGCGCATTTCCTTCTTTGTCGTCAGGCAAGCATACTCCTGAAAACAAATGCAATTTGATTAACTGTGGCTGATTATTTCTTAATTAGTATGATACTGTCGTATCTTGATCTGATTACTTTTCTTAGGTTTTTAAACTAGGTATGTGGGGATCAGCGGAATATTATCTTGTTTCTTTCTTAGTGTATAAGTTAAAGAATGTTTTAGTTCGAACAATTAGGTTCTAAAAACGTACCTAAAGCATCTAAAGTCATTTGGAATAAGCAGCGGCTGAATAACGGCTGAGGTAGTTCTCGCAAATAGTCTTTAAGCACACCAGTGATGACATTAATGTCGGGGACAGAGTCTGGGGTCAATTCCACGCCACGTGCATTCCGTTCGAATGCTTCTCGAAGGATTCTTTTCTTAGCCGCTGAGCCGCATAGACGGTAAAGGCCTAGAAAAATAATTCATTTAAGGAATGTGTTCTTAATAAAATTCATAAATTGATATCTATTTATTTATTTATTGAGTACAACCACATCATACATAATTAAATATACACAAACAATTACTTTAGGTAACAATTATCTATTGTGCATGACAAAAATGGTGTACATAATTTAGGCCGAAAACATATTTTTAAGGCTTTATATAATAATAATTATTAATTAATTGAAAGGATTTTTTTGAGGCTATAAAAAATAAGGATTAAGAACCTGTTTATTCTGTGAATTTCGAAGTTTGAACTATTTATAATCTATGATATCAAAACTATTGAATGTGTTTGAAAAGGTTCATACCAATAATATCTAATCCGCGTCGTTCAATCTCTTCCACACATCGCCTAACTATCAGCGGCACGGGCGGAGCATGGGACGGTCTCACTTCTCGAGCCACAACTTGATCCAGTTCTGCCCCGAACAGTGGAGGCGGGGACAGTCTTTGCGGCGCGGGATGACGACGGAATAGCTCGTGCGGTTCCGTGTGACGGACTCGTACGTATAGGGTTCCGCGAGGTTCCATCTGATGGTTTGGAACCAAAAGTTAGGTTATATAATTTTGAACACACGACCTCACATAACATTTTCATTTCTTAATTTACAATTTTTGATCGCAAAGTTACAAATGATATGATTTTTGTCCCTTTGTGTGTATAACACTGAGTTAGTTAATAAATTTCCATAATTGACTGTACATACATACTTAGTTGTTTTGGAAACCTTATTCAATGTATATATAGGTACCTCCTGCCAACTATTTTAGGGGCTCTTAAGCCTACAATAGTTTAAGTGCTTATTATAGTGTTATATATTGATGCTTCTTACCCTTATGGCCAGTTGGTGTGAGGGCGAGCGAGACAGCAAATCTGGTAAAGTTACAGCACCACGGTAGCAAAGCTTGTGTCTGTGCTGCGGGTCCCAAGAGTAAACCAATACATCCAACTGCCGGTTATCCACTAACTCCAGTTCGAATGATTCGTCCCAGTCAAACTGGAGTTCTCCTGTGCGTACCTAAATACAAAATTGGTGTAAGAAACATCTTCATGACTAATCTCAGTCAATGAATAACATACGACATAAGGGACGCGGGTTCGATCCCCACACCGGAAAAATATATGTGTAATTTACATTTGTATTTTTCTGGGGTCTGGGTGTTGCTATGTATTGTATGTATGTATTTACAAAAGAAAAGTGTGTATATGTAATTTATTCCGTTATCTAGTTGCCATAACACAAGCTTTGGCTTAGCTGAAACTAGATGGCGCTGTTTGTAAATGTCCTGAAAATATTTATTTATTATTTATTTATACGTATGACTCACCACTGTCCTAGCTTTATGCACGCGATCACACTCCAAAACGCAGTACAAGTCTCTTGGTGCGACTGGTGGCTGTGGTGGGGCCAATGGCCCGGATGGAGGTGACCCTGGAGACGAGCCAGATGGAGCTGGTCTCAATCCTCGTCCAGCCAGCAGGTGCACCCAGAGCATACCAGACATTCCACCCGATATCCGCGATAGACCCGTCATTGATGACGAAAGACCACCCGACCCTGGTTTCTCAATCTTGTATTTTAAGAATTCTGAAAGAAAATGAGAATAAGCTTAAAAACTCAATGGATCTGGACGATCCCTAATAAATGAATAAGTTTTTGCAAAGAACATTTATTATCATTTATTATATTTCCCTTTTTTCTCGTTATTTTAATAATACCTAAATAAGTTGTAAGTTTGAGTGTAAATATTATAAGCAAGATTAATTATTGTAAGTTTAAATAATCACAAGTATGACATAAAAGAAAAACCGAACTTTCGCTTGCTTCTTTATAATAATTCACGCCTAAAATTACTGATGCTGATTATACGTACCATTAGGATTAATATCCAAGTGGCGCTGATGTCTTGATCCCGGAGTAGGCACAGGACTAGGATTAGGGCACGTGAACTTAGAACCTAGTTCCAGCAATTGTCTAACGCGTCGGGCTGATGGTGAACCACTGGCTGTTGGTCCTATAATCCAGTTTTAAACAACATTACCTTGACATTTAAGAGGAAATATGATCTTATTTTAGGTTTATGTAAAGGTAGGTATGTACCTAGCTGCTGCGACGAAAGGGAACGCGCAGGCAAATGTCGTGGGCGTTCTATACGACGTCCCGCCAAACCAAGTGTGGATCCAAAACGACTGCCCGTTTCCATCTACAGCCAAAAAAGTATTATAATATAGTAAACATTATAAGGAATTTAGAAAACCTTCAGGTGGTTTGTTGAGACTTGACTTATTTTTTTATGTACTTACATTTTTAAGAGCATCATGGATGTTTTCAGCCGAGTAATGAGTAGGTAATCTAGGACGTAGACTCTCATAGAGAGCGCTAGTCGACGGTGCACGCGACAGCCACGCACGGTATTCATCTGAGGTAAACACTGACGGTGAAGATGGTAAACGACCTAACCAAAGATAATGTTGTTATAAAAATTAGGACAGCATATAGTAAAATTGTTTATTCTAAGTTACACCAACCTCTGGAGGATCGTAGATCCAAACGCGATGATAAGGGTTCAGGTTCATCCTGCAAAACACTTCCAGCTCGTCGCGATAATCCTAGTCTGTTTAACAAAAAGCGCACAGTTAATTAGATGAAAGAAACTCCAAATATTTTAATGGAAAACTCTCACCTTTGACCAGTTCCTCTGACGTCTCTCGGCAAAGAATTGAATTTTGAGCTTATGTCTCTTCCTAATGTACTACTTCTGTATCCACTCAAACCAGAATAGTAGGGAGTCCGTGTTGGAGCAGTAGCTTCAGTATCCGATGAATAATCTAAACTACGATTTCTTCTCGTTGTGCCGAATTTACTACCATACGACGATAATCCTAGTCCTGTAGTACCATAGCCGCCGCCAAGTGTAGAACTAAGTCCGGAACCGGATAATCCAGTTCCCAATCCAGAACTCAATCCTGTTCCCACTAAACTTGATCCAGTGAGACCACTTAGGCCAGTAGAAGATAACCCAGAAGGAAGGCCTGGGCCTAGCCCAGTTCCAGTTAAGCCTGATCCTGTTAATCCCGAACCAGACAATCCAGGTACTGGCATTCCAACTCCACCATAACGTTGATATCTAGATAATGTTGAGGCTAGAACAAGGTTTTAAAGTAAATTTTACTGCGAAAGAATTGTGTTTTAATGATTTAATTTTTTTTCTTCACTTTTCTGAAGTGTTGTGTAATTAGTCAATAAAAATAATACTTACGACCAGGAGGACCTGCAGCAGCTGATGCTTTCAAACTAGAACGAAGCAAAGAATGTCTTCCGAAGTCAGAGTGCGTCTCCGCTCTAGGTAATTGCTGTTCAGATCCAGAACGCGGGACTCTTCCTCCAAATCGAGTGCTAAAATATTTCAAAATCATATTATATTATTGTTAATATTCATAATAGTATTTACATTAAAATAATACAATTTTTGATAGAAATCGAGTAAGGTATATAGGTTTTACCTTGGTCCTTCCGAAGGATAGAACGAGTGGACTTTCTCAGCCAGGCTTTCCAAAGTGTTGGGATACGAGCGCTCGTACGGCACAAAATGAGTTGCTGTAGACTTGGGCTGCTCTGTTATTACCGGTGGAGGTGGACGGTAACTGTGAAGAAAATATATCATATAAATAATGAACTGAAGAAAAAATATTAAATAACAAAATTATAAAAAGGGAATTTGGACAAAATCGGCCATTTTTTTTCTCAATTACCTCCAAGTGGAATGATCTGACGGAGGTCTCGAATTGTAATACAAGTCTAGCGGAGTGGAGTCTGGTGATAGAGCCCCAAGCTGTAAGCGACTGCGTTCTTCTCTCCCATCACCGACAGGGCGCACGCCTCCAGACGGCCCGGTAGAACGAAGAGTCCCGTGCCTGTAACATTTCGTTGTTAATTAATACTTTTAATTTAAAACTAAGTAATTATAGTGGTCTGAAAATAAAGCGAATTGAAATTTCTTTACTTGTAAGTTGTAATTGACATTAAGAAGTTATCTCCTGTTTTGTGTTTTTTTTAATAATTTAAATGTAACTAAAAATTTGTAAAATTGTAGAACCTTAACATGTTATGGTTAGTATGTTTAAAGATATTTTTGTACATGCTTGTAACTGTCGTTACATTCTAGAACTTCGTCGTGTGGCGAAATAAATAAATAAAGACGTATTTTTTAATACTAACTGGGAATAAAGTCCGTCAACTCTATCTCTGTCTCTGTCGTCATCGTCCCGGCAGTCTCTCTTTAGCACGACGACTGGAGGCGGCTTGTGTTCCGCGCGGGGAAGGGATGGCGAGCCTGGACCTGATTTGCCTAGACAATATATTAATTTGATACAAACATTGGATATTAAACGTAAATAGATCAGGTTCTAGGTTAGATTTTACCACTAGTAGCTTCATAGTGTTAATTTTATTCTGTCAAGCTCTAATAAAATATTTGACTTTTAATATGGATCCGACATTGGTTCAGAAATCACTTTTTGAATTGATAACATTCCGGATTTAGATGGTTTAAGAATCATTCTTACCTTTCCTTTGTCGTGTGCACAACAACAATCTTCTAGGTATTGACATTATGATAACAACGTCATCTAGAGACATCCGTCTGACATCCACCAGGTTCACGGCTAAGATCTCATCTCCCACTTTCAAGCAACCGCTGTTATAAACAGCAGACTCCAGTGCTATCCGAGATATGAACACGCCATCCGTCCTGGTTCCTCCATCACCCTCTCGTATGTATAAGCCCAACGTTTGCCCTGGTCGCTTCACAATCTCTACCAATTGAACTACGTGTCGGGAATCCTGTGCACAAGGGGTAATACAAACGTGTTATACACAACCAAATATTTTCTTAATGCACATAAAGTAATAAAGAACATATGAAATATATGTTACGTTCTAAAGAAAACTGGTTCTGTTTAAAGGGATTTGACTAGAATTTCCAGGAATCCGCAGAATTGTCTTATGGCATATAACATTTGGCCAAGAGCTGTGAATGCGCATCCTAACAATTGTAGTCTAGATTGCATTCGCATTCCTATTATCTAGGCCAGGCCGAACAATAGATCTGTCTGGAGAGACCTCTTTTATCGAGATCAGTACTAGGTTACGAGCGGAGTATTCAGGTCAACACAGAGGATGAAATTACCTGTTTTTAAAGGAAATTAGAATATGTTAATATCGATGAATAAATTTCCCTTCAAAGCTCGACTTTGAGAAGGTAATAGATGGTTATATGAAGGCTCAAAGAAGGAAATTGCCTGCTATCCTTTGTGAGTTATGGCGGAATTTGAATCTTTTTGACCTTGAACACAGCGTAATACAATTACGCCCACCGAGTAAAAAATCGTTATCAAAGCTTATAACAATGAAAAATGTAAGGTAAATGGAGTAGAGTCATTCAATTGTTTTTTGCTAAGTAATTAGGTCTTTGTGTCTGTAATTAACTGTTTCCCATTTTAGCTTTTCATTGTTGTGGCATTCTCACCTGTAATGCAAAGAACTTCTTGGCGGCTTCAATGTTGTTTCGTCCTACTTGTCTGAGCTCAAGGATCCGAACAATCATCTCACCGCGGCGCTCGACCGCCTGAAACAAAATACATTTACATTACAAAGTTGTCTGGGCTAAATTTAACTCAACAGCTGATAAAGCTTCAGTAAAAGAAGTCTCAAAAATCCGCTTATTCTATTAGATTTTGTCAAAGGTAATTTTTGAGATACAATTGAAGTATATTTTCACGCACATGTATTCAAGAAATTGACTAATATTCAATTGCCGTTAAACTATTTTCTAATTAATCGTTACTTATATCGCTTGACATATCGTAAGACAACTTTTTGCGTTTGATAGTCTTTTTGTTAGGAGATATAAAATAAACGCATGCTTCGTATACTAGATGGATAGTGTTATTACCTCGAGTGCCGCGGCCGTCGTTGCGTCGTGATCGTTTTCAACCATCTCAATCTGTCTGAATATTTCATTGCTAACGCCCGATACCTGAAATTACGGTTGTAAAGTGGATGAGGCTATAAAAATAGTTACGTTAATATTTAAGACAATTTTAAAATTAAAACTAATATATAAACTTGAAATTTAGTTGTAATTATACTATTAAATAAAATTGTTTACTAAGTGAAAGTGTCTTAATTATAGTTCAACGCTACTTATAATTAATAATTTAATTACAAATATCAAATTTGTAACATAAATGTATGGATTCATCATTCATAATAATAATAATAATAATAATAATAAAGCCTTTTATTCAGATTTACAAAAAATACAAAAACAAGTTACAAAAAATTAAGATTCACTCATGAATTTGGTTTTTACTGATTCTTTGTAGATCCGTTTGCCAGTTGGCATAGGCCTCCTCCAACCTTCTCCATTCTGATCTTTCGTTTGCCACTCTGGGCCATGTATTTCCAGCTACTTGACGAATGTCCTCATCCCATCTTTTACTAGGTCTTCCTCTCAATCTATGGCCTTCTCTTGGGTACCACTGAGTAACAATTTGACTCCATTTTTCTTTGCCTCTTATCAATTATAATATAATATAATATAAAACATATATAATATCAATTCCAATTGTATCTTTTTAAAACTAGCTGTGCCCCGCAACGTTTCCCGCTGCTTGCTTTTTTTTCTTACATAAGAACCTAATAATCCCTAGTAATATTTTTATAAATTACTAGCGGCCCGTGCCGGCTTCGCACGGGTAGTCATAGTACTAAATATAGCCTATGTTGCTCAGTAATAATCTAGCTTCCTATTAAAAAAAAGATATATTAATATCGGTCCAGTACTTTGTAAGTTTATTCGTTACATACAAAAATACAAATCGTTCCTCATAAGGGTAGAAGAGCAACTATCAGAGTTTGCCAGCTCTTCTCTGTAGAAACTGCCTTCCGAACCAGTGGTAAATGTTTTGTAGTATCATGGTGATTCAAAAGTGGTACGTTGTAGCCTTGTTGAATAAAGAAATGTTTGACTTTGACTTTGACTTTCACTTTTAAGGCTCTATTCACAAGGCTAGAGACGATTTGAACGTAACGCATTAATCAAGTACAAAATTTTCTTGTTTCCTTTTTTATATCATGGGCAACTGGGAAAACCCAATATTTGCGGCTTTTCTAATAATAAAATAATAATACTACATCAATATGTTTCATAATTATTTTATAAAGCATATTTTCAAAGCCTTAGCAGTATATTTTCTTCGTATCAAAAACCTTTTTATCAACATTAATACACAAAATATACTAAAAAGAAAAGAACATGTCATCCACAGATTTTCCCAGAATTTCGTCTAGACATATTCTAGGACATCTAGGCTTCTAAATAGTATTTACCTGAGACCTAGTAATATATTATCTGAGCTTACAATGTGTCATTGTCGGTATATGTTAAGTATGATATTAACCAAGATATAATTCTTATTTATAACATACTAGTCGCTCCCCGTAATTGTACCAGTGTAGTTTCCGTTCCCAGGGGAATACCGGGATAAAAAGTATTCTTTGTTTTAGTCCAGGGTATCAACCATCTACATATTAAATTTCAACTAAATCGGTCCAGAGGTTCTGCCGTGAAAGAAAGACAAACATACAGACACTTTCCCATTTATAATACATTAGTATAAACTAGTTCGCGGTTCACTTTGCGCTAAATAGATCTTGCTATCGATTTCTTTTAAGCTAATATAGACCAATAATATAGTTTTCTATTAGTACATAAATATTGAAATCGGATGAGTTCAATTGTCTATAAAAGTATTTAAACGTGTAAACGAAACGTTATAGCATATTATGCGTCCTGCAAGAGAAAGCACTGAAGGCCCATTTTTCCCTCCTGGTCCTCAAAAATCCTCAATTTTTCCTCTTTTTGTAGGCGAACAACGCTTTTGAGATACTTAACTTTTCATCTGGTCTCGGTTGGAGATGGTCGTATTTTATTTATTTAGAGATACGTTGGTATCTCTAAAGCTGTTGAGCTTTACATACAATCTTTCAAACATTTCAAAAATTTTGGCTATGGGCGTCGTAGAAAAACACTAAGATGTCACCATGAGTCCATTGTTAAATCACGCAAGTATATGTATGAAATATATTAGGTTTCAGACCAAAATCGTTTGTCATCCCAAAAAAAATACTTAATAGTCTTAAACTTTCTAAACTTTAGAAAACTTTGTCTAAACACAACACTAGCGAGGCGGAGTGAATCAATTAACTCGGGGATTACGAGTTAGTTCTAATTCTGTGAGTTTGATCCTTTTTCCCTCAGCCAGCTTAGCCTTAGGTGTACGTGAATAACAACTAAAGAATTTAAAATTGCTTCGTCTAATTGGTTAGTTAAACCATCATCTATGTTAACAAATGAGTTTATGAAAATAAATTAAACTAAATTCCATTGACAATAACTTTTAAATGTATAAATAATAATATATTACACATAAAAGGGTAACTTTTGTTAGGTCGTCCTCAGCAAGTCCACCCCCCGAAAAGTTGCGCGACGGAACACCGGTGGGTTTTAGTCGGTAGGGCCCTTCTAGCGAGTCCGACATAACCGCCTCCTTCTCCCCCGAGGAGGACGCGGTACCCGCAACAGGATTTCCCCCTGTAAAAAAAACATTTCTGAGGTGATTACGTTATAGAGTGGTATCTACAAATCTATTGAAACGATTTTGATTTTGATATTAATTGAGAATGCTATATTATGCTCTGCCTCATTTATAAAAAAACAAGTAACTTTTTTGCGTTAAGACATCAGACAAAATAGTTCCTAATTATTTTTTTGAGAAATTTAAGTAACGACTTCTCATTTTTTAGCAAACGTTATGATTAATATTCAGGATATTTGTCTACAAAAACTATTACGAAAACACAAAAATGATCCAAATCGTTGTTTAAAAGCTCATTCAGAGTTCTCCATAACCCCACCCTCTTGAAATATGGACTCAATTTCGTCACTACCTTTATCATTTCTATATGATACCGTACTAATGACTGGCCATTTCGTGTCCTCGCGAAAAAATTACTCGACCCTTCCATACAGCTGAGCCATTTTAACGTTGACGATACATTTACATAATGCCTGTGTTTTTCATTATTGTTGAGTGCGTCATGATTCAATTTGACAGTCAATTCGAAATTTGAATTTGGAAAGGGATACAGATAAAACATTTAAATACAGTTGTATTGGCGCGTAAGTTGATTTTAATGACAGTTGTCAATGTGCAATATATTTTTGAACCTTTTTACTGCGCTATTTTACTTGAAACTTCTAAATTGTGTAACGTTTTGAATTCGATTAGATAAATATTAATATATCTTTTTAGTGTTGGCTTTCAATATTGCTGCCTTTTTCGCTCAACAGAATAAGTAAATAAATATTTACAAAATGAATTAGTAATGTTGTTTAAACATCGAAGCTAGCTAAAGAATTCTAGACTATAGTGTCTACGTGGCTGAACTGACTTTAACATCTAGTATGTATTTTAGCATAAAATATTTACTCTCCAACGGTATTCGGGCGACAGGCAATAATTTCGGCGCTATACAAATTTTACTCAAAGCAAAATTTAAAACTACACATTTTTGCTTTGTCATTTGAAACAGAACGTGGTTGCAATTTTTGAGTACAATTATTTCGATTACACTGTGAAATTGAGGGTAGATATATTTATTTTTTTTTATTTATTAGCTATCTATGTGCCGTAGATTGGATGGCATACAATATGTTCTTATTATACTTTATTGATATACGAGAATAATGTATACGGAATGAGTCGTGAACGAAATCGCGTTGTTTCATCATTATATTGTGATCATTACTCAGAAAAGTCAATCAATACTAAAATAGAACTATTGAGTATTAGAATGACTATAGGTTTGATTAAATTACCTCGTTTCTCCAACATTTATACTAGTCCCAAGTCTTTTAAAACGAACATTCTAGCAATATAACAATCCTTTTAAGACTCCTTTGTCACAAAATAGCCACGAATAAAAGGATATGTGAATGGAAGTAATGAAAGCTTTGAAATAAATACTTAGTGAAATTTGTTGGTACAAGTCACAATACTAATATTGTAACAAGAATTATTACGCGTATTTTTTATATAAATAGTAAATTACATTTATTAAATTAATAAAAAATATATATATTAATTTTTTCAATAACTGTCACATTGAAAAAATGAAAATTTATGACCAATTTCGGTGCATCATCATAATCAGCAGAAACAAAAGTCGGAATTGTTCTTTATTCGTCGTATCGTCGTTTTCATCTGAACATAAGGAACTAGGCGACGAATGGTTGAGCAAATGTTGTTTATTGTAACTTCAAAATACAAAACGTGACTAAAAACTCCAGCCCTGCAGCCCTCATTACATTGACTCACTCAGGCGTTGAGATGAAGTTGACGTTAAGATTTTTTAATTTCTAAAGCATCACACTGAAAGTAACTAATGCAATATGTTACAACGTAAAAAAACATAATTGTCCTTCTCACTCTTTTGGACCACGAAACGTTTAAAAAAGTCTCAGACAGAAATCTCTGTTTCTCAAATATACCTAGTACCTACACAAAAAAAAATAAAACATTTAGAAGATCAAATGAAGTCCGTTTATTGGGATACAAGTACTCGCCAAGCCGAGTGCTCCCCCGGTGTTAATAAATACAGATTGCTCCACTTTCCCGTCATTTCGATCTTATACTTATACTAGAAACAATGTCCTATCGAAAGCGATACAATTTCGTCTATTAGCCCCAGCTTTTTTCTCGATCCTTCTACAGCTATATTATACGAGGTCTTTACATTTTTAGGACTTGATTAAATTGTTACGCCAGAGTTGTTTTTGAAGTAAAATTTTATTTTAGTATATTGCAATACTAACTACACTTAATAATATAATGAACATTTAGCTTTGACGAAGAAACTGAGCAGAAAATTCATCTGATGCTAAGCGATCACTTTTTATTCGTTATTTTTTAAATTTAAAAGTAACATCATTTGATCAAACTGTCTGATCAAAGAGGTTTTAAGAATATAGAAAAAACTATATTAATAGTGTTTATTCCATACTAAATAACTTGATTAAGTTATTATACCAAATAATAATAACCTTAAAAAGATTTGTTTGCATAATTACAAAGAAAAATCAAATTCCATTTTCAAATCGTTCTTATGAGCGTTTTATTTTTAAAATTAAACTACAGATTGTCTGAACAAAGAGGTTGGTTCATTCGTTCGTTAATGCGAACGGGTAATAGACATCATTTGAGTATATAATATATTCAAGCGTAACATTTCTGGCGGTATTACATGGGATTAGTCGGCTGGGAGATTATATGCGAAGTTAGTGTGGGTTCGGTGTTTGGAGCAGGACTTTGGATTTTGGAGGCAATAACCTAGATTCAACAAAATTAATTATAACAACATATAAATATATAAAAAATAATTATGTATTAGCCTAAAATAATTTGGATAAAAGACTTTTAATAAGTACCACAATAGATTTAAATCTGTTTTCGTAATTCACATGAGAACTTAACTTTACTTAACACGTAGAATTTAACTTTAAATTCACACTTCTTTTATCAAGTTAAAAGATAGAAAAGACTATATTCTTTAGATTATTCTTATAGCTACTAAATTTCTCTGAAATCAATTCAGTAGCTTATGAGTTAAAATATTTTTTTTATTACAGATTAATTAATTTATATGATACCTAGAGATAGAGACTCTATGTTACACTTGGACGAATCAACCGATCGCGGTTAATTAAAAAAAAACAATATTCCAACAAAAATTATTTAAATGTCACATAAAAATAAAGGCGGCCGCGAACGCCGCCCCTGTCCGCATTATTAAGACAAATGAATTTCAGTTTGTCGGCATGTCAACGACGCAGGCTCATTCTAAATTAATTCACCAGCTTGATTCATGGGCCTTTTTAATAGTGTATACGTTAGGCTTGGAGTATTTTAATATAAAACCTTTTTCGTAAAATATTAATTCGAAAAAAAAGTAAGCTGTCATTCAATACGTCAGCTGTCAAACCCTATAATAGCATATACCACAAGGGAATATCTATATTAATGTCTATATTATTCTTTTAGTCTAAGAAGGGAATCAAGTAAATTAAAACGCTATAATATAACATAGAAATTCAATAGAAAAATAAATTACGATTCAGCATTTTGCTGCTTATTAATGTCACCTCTCAGCCGCCATGTTGCTTTCGATTATCAATACCTACGTATTTATGTCTTAATCTTAATCTTTATCATAAATCATTGGTATTATGTCAATATTGGTATAGGAATTTTTAAAATCAGTTTCGTAGATACCCATTAAAAAGTTTAACCCTTGTTAAAATTAGTATGTATTAGTACATAGATAAAATATTCACCCCACTTGCGTGTGTACAACGCTAGCTTCTTACACACCCATTGGGTGTTATAAAACGCGGGTAACACAAAACTTTATAATGTC
Organism: Eurema mandarina; assembly: GCA_018238005.1. Classification (NCBI taxonomy): domain Eukaryota; kingdom Metazoa; phylum Arthropoda; class Insecta; order Lepidoptera; family Pieridae; genus Eurema; species Eurema mandarina. The sequence goes on from DWAJ01000875.1 coordinate 16,040, forward strand.
AGTTGTGAAACATTTTATATGTCTCTCGAGGGGGTGTAATGAGAGATCATCGCTTTAATTGAGAGAGCACGGGTCTATATTGGATACTGAATAAATAATGCTAAGATATTTTTCGTGTTTAGCTAATTTGTAAAACAAATTATTAAGGATATAATACATACACATTATGTTTTATTATATTGATATGGCCTTTTGTTTCACTAGTATTGCATATTTTAAACCGGCTTTGTATGTTGGCTGCTAATTCTGCACTGATTCGAACCTGTCGTACAATAAAATGTTTAATTATTATGAATAAAATGCCTTTGCAAAATTAACACCTGTTTCTCATACTGTTCCTTGTAAAGACATTTTTTCACCTGTCCGTATTCACTACATTAAATCCTAGTAGCACTTTCACAAAGTAGGTAGTGTAATAATTCTGCAATTAATATCTGCTTACGTATCTTATAATAATGCATTTTATGTCTCGACTAAATAAGTGTAGTTTTAATAATTTATTTAAATAAAATAAATTAATGCTTCTATAATTGACAAATTATTGCTAAATGTTGTGTGGCAAGTCATGATTTGAATGTTTTGTCTCGCTCACTCACTTGTCATCGCGGTTGTTGAAGAAAAAGCGTGAGCGTCACACTTAAAAACAGAAAATGATTTTATTCTATACGATTAATGTGTTAAATAAATATAATAGTTAAAGTTTGGTTGTTATAGTACCTGAAAGAGTACTATACCTACTGCTCTACTCATGTCACTGGTATTAGGTTTATATTAATATAAATATTATTAATATAATATAAAGGATTTGTTTGAAAGCGCTAGTATCTGAAACTCCAATTCAAAATAAATATTTTCGTAAACGTAGTGAGACCTCAGTCCTCCTATACAAATTAATTACAATTACAAAATAAAATAATATATGTTAAAAAATTATAGCAGACACACACTCACACACATGAAACTGAGCAACACCACTCCATCTGATTATGATGCATTATCTGCTCCGAAGATCCAATGATCCTTCAAATACAAAATAAGAGGCTTTAAATAAATAAGTTTCATAAATATTCGAGATGTGGATCGCGGAAATGCAAAGCGCGTCTACCCACGTACGTTTGAATGGCTATCATACGATACGTGACTTAGCTTGGCTTTACATTTTTCCCAACGTCACACTTTGTCATGGGAAATATGGGGAGCTATGTTTCACGTCGTTTTATTGCGACTAAAAAGTGTAAAGGAACTGGTATTCTTTAAATTGTTAGACAGAGACTTGACCATTTCGCTGATAAAGAGAAGAAAATAAGTTATTAGTCTCGAAACCATTTCAAAGTCGACAATTTTGTCTATTGTAATAGGAGATTTCTGTACAGTAATAATAATGCAGTCTATCGCATCAAAAATTCGTATGTTTTTCGTAGATTAAAATTTTCTGCGTTTATAGGGTACATTTCTTATAGCAACACTATCGGTGGGCTTGTATGCCTGTCATCTAGTATAAGAACGTGTTTTTTACACGAACATACATACAACTTACAAAACCGGACAATAACAATCGAAGATCTAATAAAATAAAAAATATATTTTTCTCAATGAAGAATGTAAAAGATTTCACGTCCCAATATGTAAGGGAACCTTTACAGCTAAAAGCCTGTCTGTCCGTATTACCGCCTTAGCCGCCGGCAACTCGAAATTCTCTACACAATTTTATTTTCTTGTAATATAATGTTTGTTAACGCCATCGCTTATGTAAAATGTTAATTCATTTGGGAATGTTATTGTACAGCGATTTCGTTATTTGGGTGACTTTTTTATCTATAGGAGTATTTTATTCCTGTCTAATAAAATTAGAATTATTTCACATATTACACAAATTAAATCTTTATCGTATATTTTGTTAATCAGTCCTAATAAAGCTTGTTACAAACGGAAGTGACGTTAAAGTTTCATGTAGTACTTGTTTTTACATGCAAAAGGGTGACGTCACTTCTTGTTTGGAAAATTTGGCGGGGAGTTTCAAAATTGACATTTTACACGTTTGAATCGGAATAAATTTAATTAGTAAGTCTATTAAAGTTTCTTATAAAGACTGTTTTATTTCGAAGTTATGTACACACCCCATAAAAAGAAATCTAATCTGTTTGATCCACAATATATATTTGAGATCGCGTCTTAAACATTCAAAACGTAAAATCAAAGTAACAATGAACCCAGAACCGCGTTGGACCACGAGTTTTCTCATTAATTTCCTCATTCACGAAAGACAAATTGAATCGCAGATCATCCCAGATCAAAGAATACAAATTGACAATGCAAGTTATAATTAAATTCGACTGATCGCTCTCGATTTAATTAAAATTTCATATCAACGTTATTTCGCTGAAAAGTATTCAACAAAAGTTTTTCGAAAAGTCGAGTTTAAAAGCTCAACTTTGGATCTGAAAGTTGTTTTTTTGGAGCAAAATTTTGCTGTAACGAAATTGCATTAATGCATTATTTCATTATTTTATCTGTGCGAGGGTACTTTAAAAGTATCGGATATTTCAAGGATCCAAATTTGAAGATAAATTAATAATTTATTGCAAAAAGTAAAAGTTGCTTTCTAGGGACTTTGTTGAATAAAATCTTTATATATAATTTAAAGTGGTTACATTTTCCTTTTAATTATGAATACTATCATAAATATTTATTTGTTATGGTATGAAAAAAATTATCAGTTTCATCTGAGCTTCCATAAGAACAGACTGACAAGTAGGATGGTTTTCTAAATATAAGTTAAGAAGTTATGTATGTAAATGAGCCGACGTTTTCAAAATATAAACATTATGAAAAAATACTAGAAACAATAAATTACAAGTTTAAAGAAGAAAGCAGCATGAAGTATAAATATATTATCTCGGTTAAAGTGAAAAATATTAGCAGGAGGTCGTAAATATAAACTTCCTTACGAAATGTTTACAAAAATACAATTTATTGTTTACGGTTAATTATCCTTAACTTAACCCTCCGCTTGTGTTCTGACGGTCTGAAAGACCGGGAAGCTATGCTATATTTTTTTACATTAACTAATAACATGTTTTACGTTTCGGGGTGTTTTATGTAAACCATAAAACACCTAACAGCGCTATGCTTTATAATTTTTGATACGTCGGAGAGTAGCCACATATAATTTAATATTCAAATTTAATCTCGATTTCTACTTTGATGCAAGTTTTTTTATTACTTTGGTATAATTCAATGATTTTTACTTATATTATTATATATAGTTATATATTATATTTAGTTGTTAAGGATGTATGCCACTCTATTCCCTAAAAACTGGTGAGTTGGAATTTGGCACACAAATAAATTATGAATTGACCCATTATGATGGTATCGTATTATTTATTATATTATACCGTATATATTTTATTATCTATTCTTATTCAAAATAGTGCTTTAGTAAATACAGCTTATTTTTAAACAATATTCTTAGGAATTAAACTACCATTAATTTTGACGAAGTAGGTAAAACCAATGTCCGCATTGACGGGTTATGCATTTGAGAACAGAGTATAAATTCTTTTTTCCTTTACCAGTTTTTAAGATAACGTTACGAGGTGCCGATCGGTCTCGTTCTACAAACTTTAGGTAATATCATTTTTAAAAGTTGTGTTTATTATAAAAATATACTGACAAGCCAAATGTTCAAAAGCTTTGCGTACAAATAGAAAGAATTGGTTTAAAACAATCAAATGCGTTAGGTTTTTTGTCCTGTGTACTAAGTCAAATTAACTTTCTAAAATATTCTCCATGTATTCTGGTTCGCACATTTACTGGGATCTCGATAGCCCCATAATCTGGCCTGTATCAGATCCGGCATCTTTTTGACATGCGCATTCGGAACAGCTCCTAGACCTGGCTATGTCTTCAAGAGGATTTTCTGACTACCATCAGGTAAAATTCCTGGTCACTTCACCAAGGCTAGAGGCTATCTACCTATAAGACGCAAAAGATACAAAATATTTTAAGGTATCTTTCTAGACTGTAGTAAAATTACTAAAACGATGATGCTCAAAGACATAAGAAAAATGCAAACGTCTGCTGCAAGCTGTTAAGCATTGTTCGTGACCGCAGAAGATTTAATAAAAGATAAGTATGTGTCTGGACCCATTCTAATACAGTTAGTAGGAGACACGGTCTCAGCATGTATTGTTGTTCCAATTTATGTACACTTATATGCAGGGTTTGAACCTTGAAGTGACCAGAGACATCAGATCGCTAGATTTTTACTTAAATAACCTGATTTTTTTATTTCTTACTATTTATATTTTTATTATCTTTTAGAAATGGAAAGCATAAAACAGTTCTTATCTTGGATACAATATTATGCTTATTAAAATACTAGGCATCATTTTCCGTGCACTATAGTTAAAAAATAACTCAGCTGTCTTCATTTATAATTAATTAGTCCTTTACTAACATTTTTTAATACTTTTTTGGCCTGGTAGGGTCGCTTACCATCAGGTAGGTATAAAGGCGTAAATGCGAATAGGCTACGAAACCTCACGAACTAAAACGATTAAAAATATTCACCATAAACCAATCTCGCATGCAATTTATCTAAAAGCTCGAACGACCATAACTATTTCAAGTGAACTAAATGTTTCCGCAAATTCCATTTCGGCAAATTAAATGTTGAATTCCAAACACGGTGTATTCAACGTGACTCAGCAATATGTCTGTGTTTAATGCTCTCTGCTCCAGATTTAATTAAAATAATATTAATTATTGAAGAAGGAGAAGTCTTAAAATGGTTCCTTTAATACTTATAATAGCTACATCTACCACCGGCGGTTTTACTCGTGTAGTTTCGCGAAATATCGCAATAGAAAGTATACGTCGCGTCACGAATCTTTAGCGCTGAACGAAACCTGCACAGAAGTCAAAAATAAGGTATCGAGGGGACGGCACGGCGCGCGGGGCGCGTGATCGTCGCGTGCGCGAGCGTTGATTGGTTGTCCCAGTCGTGTTGTCATTCTCGCACCAACACGTCAATTACGAGCGCGATACTACCGATGCGCAGCTATTCTCGTCCTTTACCCTATGTTCGTTAAGGATCGAATATACCCGAATGCCTAACTTCAGCTCAATCCATTTAGCAATTCTTGAGTAATAATCATAAATACATACGACCTCAAAAACTATCACATTTATAAAATTAAAATAGATTTTAATGGATGTAAAATTTGTCATGCGACTGATTCTATTGTACATTTTTTAAAGCTATTTTACTACCGTAAAAAAACATAAAACTTCAACTATGTATAATGTATATCTATGAAATATAGAAATAAAAATAAACAATTTAGTGTCCTTAACAATGCTACTTTTAATTTCATTTAAGGATTTATTTTTATCTATTTCTTGATGATCGTTAAAAGCAAAAACAAGGGTATCTCCTCATCAGATCCGATGAAATTACGAATGCAATAAATACAAATTGTTCTCAGTTATAGGCAATAAGGTATGTATAGCGCAGGTGCAGGTGAATATTTATTAAATCTATAGCAATTGTAATAAAAGTAATGTCTATAAAGACATAGATATCGACGACCGCTTAGCGCAGTGGTAGCACAACTGCTTTCTGTGCGAAGGGTCGTGGGCTCGATCCCCACACCGGAAAAATAAATTGATACTTTACATTTGTATTGTGAGGTCTGGGTGATTTTATGTATTGTATGTATGTATTTACAAAAGAAAAGTATGTATATGTAATTTATCCGTTATCTAGTTGCTATAACACAAGCTCTGCTAAGTGTGGGACTAGATGGCGCTGTATATAATTGTCCTGAAGTGTTTTTGTTAGTAAAAACTCAATGTAATACATGAATTAATTATCTGTATTTAGGATGGCAACATTATCTTCTCTATAGTTTCTAAGCATGTAATGTGTTGTAAAAGTGTTTTGAGAGTATAAAAAATTACTTAAGTAAAATTTCTTGTTTTACTTGAATGAATTCATTTTTATTATTAATACTATTTTTATTAGATATAGGATTTACGCCGTGACACTGAAATGGAGCAGCACTCATTCCGTTAGTAACATCTCAAACTGGTATCAAATATTGAAGATATTGATGCAAGATGCATTTTGTGTAGTCACTTACATGTTTTACATCGTACTTTTTATCTCATCTTGTATTTTTGTTGTGGAATACTTACCAACAATTATTTTTTTAATGTGAATTAAAAAGCAACATAATTCTAGTGGTCTATAATATACCATATTTTATATTTAAATCATAAAAAAGCGCCATAGCTACATAAAAGATATTGTAATTTTTTTCTACGCTATTATATTTTATTTATTTATTCTTTGTTACAATGTATATATTACAATAAAACAATCTTAAAAACTATTGGAAATGTTGTAACTGGCGGCCTTATCACACAATTCACAAAGTGATTTCTGCCAGGCAACCAAACAAGTGAAAAATCGTACAATCACAATATAGTTAAAACGGTGGCGAAAGTGCATTAGAAGAAAAACATTAGCATTAATTTTTTTACATATTATATGTTTGAAAAAATAAGACATGTGTCGTTACAATTCCTTGACACACGGAAAGTGTCCCTATGTGCTGCGTCACTCGCCATATTGAATTTTGCTGAGACACCTATTTACGTGACCCTTGTACCGTGATCCCAGAATCACAATAAATAAAACCACCCTGACAGTTTTATTATTGCTAAAGAATGTCAACATCAAAATCATTTCCTATTTAATTTTTTCAACAATAGTACCTTAATCTATCCATCTATACATATAATAAAAACGTAACGAGTCGCTGTCTGTACATGGAAGATACATTAGAAAAAATATTATAGGAGACCTTTATTAACGCAATAGAACCCAAAACAATGATTTTTGTCTGTTTGTTTGTGCACGCTAATCTCAGAAATGGCTCATCCTATCTAAATGGGGTTTTCAATGGTTTATTGTGGTAAGCTTCCCTTAACATTTAGTGCTTAATTCATGTCAATCGGTTGATTAATAAAAAAGTTATGGCAATTTAAAGAATCACGTTGATCTTGCTAAACGTTTGTTTATATGATACGTCCGTCCGTCCGTCCGTCGGGACGCGCGGACGGAGTCGCGGGCAACAGCTAGTTGATTATATAATCGATACATAATGTGGATGTTTGTTGTTTCCAATATGGAAATCTGTTTTTACAGGACGTAATAATAATTTAGACCGTAAAATAATTTAACAGCACTGCAATCCTTGTTTTTACATAACTTGACAAAACACACACTTCATGTTATAGACTCTGTCGTCAGTGACTTTGAAGAAATTATCTACCAACTAAACTAAATTTCTAGCAAAAAAAAGAAATCGATTAGCAACCTTGATATTATATTTGCTGTGCTAGCTTGGTACCTCCTAAGAACACGCTTATTTCTCCCTTACTGAACGTATATTCAACAACGGCCAAAAATATTTTAATAGTAAAATGATAATAATATCTTCTGAAGATTGGAATCCACTACTCTGACTTCCTAAACATAATTTCAAATTTCCTTGGTCCGAAACTACGCATCATTAACTCAGTCGTTGACGCAGCCTGGCCTACGAAATTATCTGAAACGAAATCGCAAATTGAGCGTGCAGAATACACCAAATAAATGATATTATATTAAATAGATACGTTATAAGCTCAAGATTTTGAAGACAAAAAACATCCTAATTAGGACGTCTTACCTTTACGTGAATGGATGCCGGCGCATTCATGCACAACTGACAAAACTATCTCTTTTTTTCTTGTTATTTTTATAATCCATCCCTTTTCTATCATTTTGACTTGTATGTGTGTGCTGCTGCTGTGCGGAACACTTTTTTCGCTCGATTGATATGGGTATAACATATATATTATATAATATCATTGCACCAAATATATACACTGGGAACGGCGAACAATAAATTGGATTAGAAACTTTGATATTACGACGTAATATTGCGACGATGCGCTTCGCACAAAGCTGATTAGGAGAGTATGACATTTTGTAATTCGACGAAATTACAAATAATAAATCAACACTACACATACTACAACAATAAAATCCCCGCGCTGACCCTCTGGCGTAGGGGAGCGTCCCCCGGGTGGCGGATGGGGGAATGGTCGGTAGTACAGCATAGCTACGCTACTGGCTAAGTCCGATGGACTCGCTGACCAACGAGGGTGTGGTCCTCCAGCACACTGGGGGTTGTGCAGAGGGTTAACAACCCACTCACATAAAAAACCTATGTTACGAAACCGATAACGAGAAAATCAAGATCCGATCCCAAACGCGACGACAAACGGCTCGAAGAAACGGACATCCGATTAGCTTCATGGAATGTGCGATCTCTTTTTCGACCTGGAGCTATCTATCAAGTGCATAAGGAACTTCGTAGATATAACGTTCCAATTGCCGCATTACAAGAAGTCAGATGGCCGGGTAAGGGAGAAAGCAATATTGACAATCAGGCAGTTTTATTCTACAGTGGAAGTGACACAGGCCTTCACAAACATGGGACTGGATTCATTGTATCGACCCAATATCTTGAGAATGTCATTAGATTTGATGCAGTTTCAGATAGGATATCTGTACTTCGAATAAAAGGAAAATTCTCTAACGTGTCATTGGTTAATGTTTACGCTCCCACTGAACTAGCTGACGATGAATTGAAAGATACATTTTATGACCAACTAGAATTAGTAATCGACCAACTGCCAAACTACGATATTAAAATTATTTTAGGTGACCTGAACGCAAAGATAGGACGCGAAGATATATTTCATCCAACCATCGGGAAACATAGTAAGCATACTTCCTCAAATGATAATGGTTTAAGACTTATAAGCTTTGCGTCGCTAAAAGCCATGGTTATTAAGAGCACCATGTTCCCCCACAAGGATATTCACAAAGGTACCTGGCGTTCTCCAGATGGACACACCTTTAATCAGATTGACCACGTAATAATAGACGATCGCCATAAGAGTATAATAGAAGACGTGAGATCCTACCGTGGCGCAGACTGTGACAGTGATCACTATTTACTAAAAATCAAACTAAAATTTAGAATTAAGACCTGTAAAAAAAGTAAACCCTTATTAGAACATAGAATTAATACAGATAAACTAAACGACAAAGAGGTACAAGAAAACTTCCAGCTACAACTCAGTAATAGATTTAAAGACCTAAAGGTAGACGAAGACATAGATCTGATATGGAACAACATGAAAGTAAATCTAAAAGATATTGGCTACTCTGTGTTAGGGAAAGTAAAAACTAGCAAACGACGTAAATGGTGGAACCAAGAATGTGAGGATCTGACTGAAGAGAGACGACGAATTAAAGCTCTGGCAGAACAAGACACCTACTGGAGAGTCAAATATGATGGGACAAACCTTAAGGTTAAAAAGGCAATAAGAAGAGCTAAGAGACAACATCTGGATGGCATTATCCACAATATGCAAACTTTTCTGCGCGCCAACGAGGCTAAGAAATTTTACAGAGAAGTGAGATCGGTCAGAAAAGGTTACCAACCAACGGTGCAAATACTGGAGAATGATAACGGTGATCTGATCACCGATAAAGAACAGATCAAAACGAAGTGGCAGGATTACTTCTATGATCTTCTCAACTGCCCTCCGCCTGAAACAAAAGTACCACAAATGACCGAAGGTAACAACGAAGATGTCCCTCCACCCACGCTGAATGAGGTCCGGAATGCGATTAAAAGACTCAAAAACAATAAAGCTCCAGGCATAGATGGCGTTCCATCAGAGTTGTGGAAGCACTGTGGAGAGGTGGCTCAGTCAAAGTTGCATGAACTGATAATAAGAATTTGGAACGAAGGGAAACAACCGAAAGATTGGGACACCGGTGTCATCTGTCCAGTGCACAAAAAAGGTTGCAAAAAGAGGTGCAACAACTATCGAGGCATAGCTTTGCTATCAACGGCATACAAAGTGTTTTCGTATATTTTACTCAAAAGGTTGGAACCTTACGCAGAACGAATTCTCAATGACTACCAGTGTGGTTTCAGGCCAAATCGCAGTACCACAGACCAGATTTTCCTGCTCAGGCAAATAATGGAGAAACGATGGGAATACGCGCAAAGTGTTCATATTCTGTTTGTTGACTTCAAAAAAGCATACGACAGTATTGACAGGGACGCATTGTACACCATACTAAAGGACTTCCAAATTCCCGTAAAGCTTGTCGACCTGATTGCTACAGCAACAGGAAAGAGTATCATGCGTGTCAGAATCGGTACAGATCTCACGGAAGACTTCTCGGTGGATACCGGACTAAAGCAAGGCGATGCGCTTTCACCTCTGTTATTCAATTTAGTTCTAGAATCTGCTCTTAAAAGGATGCTCGCATCGGATTGGGGCGTAGAACTGAATGGAAAGCATAAGGTGATTGGATACGCAGATGACCTCGCTCTATTAGGGGAAAACCAGGAAGAGATAAAATCTGCCTCCATGATTTTGGAGGAGGAAGCTAAAAAGGTGGGACTGAGGATCAATACCGATAAGACGGAATACCTACTCATGAAGCGCTATAAGAATACCCGTATGCAGCGCCAAAAACTACAAGTGGGAGAGAGTATGTACAATGACGTGGACCGTTTCAAATATCTTGGTTGCACCATTACGGAAAACAACACGAGAGAGGAGGAAATAGCGATACGCATACAAAACACCTTACGATGCAGTGCAGCCTTACATCAAGTCCTCGCGTCCAAACTACTGAGTAGGAGATACAAGATCCTAGTTTACAAAACGATCATAAGACCCATCTTGATCTACGGAAGTGAAGCCTGGACGCTGACCCAAAAGGAAGAAAACAGCCTATTAGTCACTGAGAGAAAAGTACTGAGAAAAATCTTTGGTCCAGTACAAAGGAGTGACGGCAGCTGGAGAGTCCGTAAGAACGCCGAACTTGAAAAACTCATGGCCGAGCCAAACATCATTGGGGAAATAAAGTCACATCGCCTGCGCTGGCTCGGTCATGTTGCGCGAATGGAGCCGGATCGAGGAGTGAAACGAGCATACCTTGGGCAACCGACCGG
>DWAJ01000876.1:0-27127 GCA_018238005.1 Eurema mandarina
AGAAAAAAAAATATGTTAGCAAAAATCACATACAAAGTTAAGCATATGCATTAGAAATATTTTAAATTAATTATGTTAACATGATATTTTACCGATGCATACATCATCGACTCCTATATACAGCACGAAGAAAATATTTAAGTTGATAAAATTATGCCCTTACTGCTGTCCTGATTGCATAAATATGATTGTTTTTTTTTGGACTGGAAGCATCTTTTGAAAGCCGATATTTAATTTATTGGTATTGTCATTTCCATCTCATTTACGATATGTATTTTTTTATTAATAAATATCGTAATATTATCTACTTATTTTGTATTTTATGAATAAAACCTTACAGGGTTTTTTTATATAAAATCCGTCTTCAAGTCGCCACAGAACAGGGCCTCGCGAAATCTGTTTTGCCCACATCAAATTTAGGTCTTGTCCCGCCACTGCTGGTATGTACTAGTTTTCTAACTGGCTTACACTAAAAAGTTATCCAGAAGCATGAAGTACCACCTATTCCTGTCACAAAGATGTCAAATAGGTCCACTGGAGACGTTTAAAGACTAGACACGTAGGTAAACATTGTCAGGTCATTGGCAACCTATCGGCTTATCATGCACAAATTATTTAATACCACGTAATACCGTCCGTTAAGCTTGTTATCCACCTGGTATAATTCAGGGCATTATATACAGTATCGAATTTATTTGGGTCATCAATTATATAACGGTGTTATGTTGCTGTTGGCACCCCTTCATTTATTATTAAAGCTTTAAACGTATCAACGTATAAGAGATATTTTGAAAAATAATATTCAAGAAATTGTTATGCTTACAATACGTAACGTTATAGTTGACACGTAGTGATAATGGGTAAATTTTTTTTATAAGAAATTATTTAATGTACTGAATTAATAATATATAAATAGCGCAACGATACTCTATCATAATATATAATACTCCCCCAAGGATTTTCTTTTGCATTATATAAGTGCGTACATATGGTCCTACTTGAAGTAAGTACGTACGGCAAATTTAAAGGAAAATATGGAAAATATACTAAGCTGAACGCAAATTTATTTACTTATTGGAGGTAAAAGCGGCTGTTTTGGATTTTATGTGATATATGACGTCATCCTGTCGGCGGTACAGCATAATGCTTCCAACGATACCTCATTTGTCAAAATGCGACGTATAGTTTAGAAGATCCAACTAAGATGTACCTACTTAATGCGAACCGAATTTTCATGTTGTTTGTGATAATTATTCTTAACTTGGCACGTTTTTTAGTAGATTTAATAAAACGTCTAATGATTGTAATTTCTGTAGTACACCGAGATATTAATTACAGCAGCAGAATCAAAGAGATTAATAGTTATTAAAGCCGATACCAACGGATGTCGGCAAAGTAAATAGGATAGACCGCTCCGTACGTCATGGTTTAATTAAAACTCACATTTGAATATGTAAAGTTAGTTGCTAACTTTTCACTTTAATCTGCTAGCCGTGTAATTCAAAAGATACTCAGTCCTTTTTGCCATCGTATGAGCGTTTTTGCTTTTGTTTGTAGTGATGAATAATTCACCCAATATAAAGAGAACTAAGTGATGGAAGTAATAATAATTTCTTTACTTTTACTTCACCACTTTAAAAAGCATGAAAGTTAATTTATTTATGGATCGCTCGTACATACTATTCAATATACAATTTTTAAAGTATTTGCAAGTTGATACAATATAGGATCGTGAAAGTAAATATATGTAAAGAAGTAGGTGGTATATTTCAAAACCTTTGTTTATGTCCTTATAAAAATATTTGAACTTTCCAAAGTAAAACAAACAAACCTTTTTACATTACTTCGCAATAAGCAGTTATATGGAAAATTTCGATATAGCTGTCCAAATTGTCGTTACGCGGTAGGATTTCTTCGTGCACACTAAAACAAAACCAGGCACAGAACCAACAAATACTTTTTATATTTACTAAAAATGATTAGCATTTGCAAACCACGGAATTATAATATACTTTGAATGTAAAAAGACGGTTATTTAACTAACTTTTGACGGACGAAGCGAGTTTCACTTGTAAAAACTGCAGCTGCTGGTAATTTTAATTAGAGAGCTATCACACTTACAGCCGGTTTCCATTCACTGATTGGTTTTTGTGCCATGCTTATCGCATGTATAGTGTGCGTCCACACTGAGAGAATAGATTTTCTCCATTTCATTTTAAGTAATAAAACCTTATTGGTTTTTATTTGAAAAATAATAAATTACAATTTATGTCTTTTGGTACTAGGTTTTATTTAGACTTTAAAGTGTGTCATTGTAAAAATGATATCTATAAGTACTGAACAAAAGTTTACGCTACAAGATGTTGCTAAAAATTTTGTTTATAAAAACGCGTTAACTTCAAAAAGTACTTTCTAATAGTGAAATTTGTATATATACAGTATCTGTTGCAGATAATAGGTTTGATTATGGCTTATTATTGACAGGATGAACATTTGATTAAGACCGTTTGTACTGTTACTACTGAGAACTGGCTGTCTTTGATAGCAATATCAAATTAATGAGCTACCTCAGAATGAAGGATTCTATGTAATTAGGAATCATACAGTACAAATCTTATAATTTATTAACTTATACGATAGAATAAATAGGTATTAGGATTGTGTAGGAAAAAGTCAGGAGATAATTAAGTTTCGCAATATGCAAGAATGGGCAAGTAAATAAATATTCAGATAAAACGAGAATAGTGGATGCACAAACTCCCTTAGTTGTTGACAGAGCTTGAAATTTAAGCAAAGTTAGTTTGTTGCGGGTTTCCAACATAGCTAGCCACTCGATCGGCAAACCGCGCGCCGGCTCAGCTACGGCTTACAAATCACCTATAATTTTGAATCCAATTTACTTTAAAATTTAATTTCATCTTCTCTAAAAATACCATATTGCTATGTGAAACTTGTATAGTACAATTATTATTCATAGTAGACCATATATTAATATTTTTTACTTTCGTAGATACATTTAAACTACGGAAAAATATATAGGAAATTAATTATTTTGTCTCAGAGTCTGAATCGATAAGTCAAATCCATAAATATATAACATATATGCAAGTATTTCAGTTCAATCGAACTGTGTGCAGATTCCAATTAAACATGCAACGTTTCATCACTCCCTGAAGTAGAATATTTAATAAAAGAGGAATCTATAGCTATAAAATACCTTATCGTATTGTTATCATCGAGAAGACTAAATATAGATTTTAATATAATCGGATCGTCAAAGGTAAAGAAGGTTATACGATATTTGTGCACAACTGGAAAGGTTCGTGAAGTGGCCTTCATTTGGAATATAAATCATATTTCGAGTGTGGATTTATTTAACTGTATTTTCAATAACTGCTGTGTATGTAAGTAGGTAATTGAATTAACTTCTGTTTTAATGCTTGATTAAAAACAATTTTGTATTTATTTTACACGTTTTAACTGTAAAATAATAAAGACATTTGTTTAATTTTAATAAAAGCAGCTAGTTTTAGCACATGTGTTTGTAGTGAAACATCAAGCCGTGTAACAATATGTCAACAACTCTTGCACTGTGAATTTAAATAAACGGTTAGTCTAAATTTTGTTACCACGAACATTTTCTTACTTAAATTACTTAAGGTCTCTGTCTACTACCCGGTATACTATGACCGTGCTATGAACGTGTCAGACAAAAAAATATTCTCTGTATTAAAAAGTATGAGACCATGCCCACTAGACTGTTCCGTTACTGACCAGCACCGTCGCGTGCCATGCACGGACCGGCAAGTATTGTCGATACATACGACTTTGATACGCTCTAGTGGTCATAGTAGAGCGTATCGTGTTGCTTGACGTGTCGGATACGTTCATACTTCATAGCACGGTCATGGTATAATACGTAGTATGTAGAGTCCTTTAAAATGAGACATTAATTAGTATATTCATAATATTTAAAGGTATTCCAATTTTTATGAGGACATGTTTATTGTAATACGATTTTATCTAATGATAATACCTTTGAGACAAGCAGTATTTCGCTTATAAGAAGCTTTTAGTCAACATTAAGCATAGATCGATTAAAGGGATTTTCATTATCGTACTTTCTGCCTTTCCTAAGCCTTAGAAGGATTAAAAGGTTTTCTAAAATCTCACTTCACTTGATTGCTAGGCGTTATTCAGCTAGGAGTGTTCAGGCGAAATATGCGGTGGGTTCTGTTTTTGTTTTAGCGTTTACAAAGCGGGGAGCCTTTATGGCTTATAGCTCAATAATATAAGTCGTAAAAACCTCCGGACCCTCACCGGAACTTACTGTCTCACAATTGAGTCATTGTGAGCGATCCCCCAAGTTGTAGGGAACTCATTGAATAATTCCTTACTTTGAGAAGTTCAATATCAAACGTCATTTCACTTCCCTTAGGTTTCACAGCAATTGGGAAATTAAAACAGACTGTAAAACATTTTACTCCTCATAAAATTTTTACTTGTTTCATGTTAACTACCTAAAAATGAGAGCTACAACTAAATAGTAATTATCTATTAAAAAATAATTTTAATTTAATATGTAAGCCCATTGGATCAAATGTTTCACATCGTTCGAAATATAGCTTCTAAGCTATACGTGTTCTTACAAAAGGCAACCTAAACAACACTTCAAGTACTATCAAGGCTCAACTCTGGAGGAAATGTCGCAAATTACAATCTAATCATAGTCCACCAATTGGGTTTAACGGAAGAGGTTAATTTTCCCAATCCCAACGCGGCGTTAACGCTCAACCGTAACTGCCACCCCGCCAATTAGCTTTTACTGCCCTTGTGGTCCGATAACGGCTTTACGAGACTTATCTATCGAACCTAGTATTACGTCCTTCTAAACAATATTGGACCTCCTTTGCACCTCCTTAAGATAGTCTGAGATAGTGAATAAGCTTGAATCGAGTTGTATGATTTACAGAAAAAAAACGGTTATCTTATATTGGTTGTAAATAGTTTGGAGATTTACTTAAATAATTATATTATTTATACATATTTAAATTTAAAATATTTATTAAAACACATTCTATTTCTTTCTGTTAAATATTAGACTTCTAAAAATAATTTAACATATTAATTTTAAATTTACATGTATTTCTATTAATGTTAATGACCATTCAAAAACAGTAACGATTATAATATCGAATGAATTGACAGCGGTATATGTGAAACATTAGTATTCATCAGCTATTATCAGCTTTGACTCCGGAAATTGAAAATTGAAATGAGTATTGGCTAAATCTTTTAATAACGACCCTTTATATGTCTGTAAATATACATTCATTTTGCATAAACTGAATTATATTTTTAACATTCGGGCACTTAAAATATTTATACATGATTTAACATTTTTCATGTATAAATATGTGAGTGATAATAGATTTTTTCCTTATTGTCATAAAATGTAATATAGATGTCTCAAACATTTTGCAGTTTAAAATAAAAGCTTTAAGAAAGGAAATCCAGAAGCTATTAGTGTCTGCATACGTTATTTAATACACGGACCATATTGGCAATTTGCCCGAATTCAAAATAGAATGTACTACGCTTAATTCGGTACTAGAATGGTTTTTGTCTCTTCTATATAAGCGTTCAACTATAAAATAATGCGAGCGAACGAAACTTACATGAAGTTCACCGCTCTCGAAGATTCACATTCGTAAGATATTGAAAATAGCAACTCGGATTTTCCCGTGGGATCGCATCAAGTCGACGATTGTTTAACTTTTTCATTTCAGGCCAAACATAAACTCGACGTATATCCAGCACACTTTAAGAACGTCTCGTCCGCTTCGTCTCGAAAATTTTTCAAGTCAAGGGAAGCAAGAAGCGACACTTTTGCTGACCTACATCTTATTTTCAAAAGACGCGAATCGTTACATCGTCAAAGATTTACATTTGAAATAGCTTTCCTCTTTTATTTGACTAATGTTTATCTGTCACGGCGTTTATAATAGCGTCGTAATTATTTAAATAACCATTATTATATATACAGTTGAACCTCTGTAAGTCGTACTTGACGGAAAATATCAAAAAAATTAAATTCTTATGTAGGTTATTAAGTTAAGTTAATTTTACTGGAAAGCATTTGAGTGGTACCTACAAATATTAGTTAAATTGTATTTTACTTAATTAAGAGTCAAAGTTATCAGAATTAAATATTGCTATAGCTGCGATGTTGAGATTTTTATATTCTATATAGATTCAATAATTATTTCGAATTAAAAGCGTTTTACTGTACACTGTTTATCCATCTGTATATGTAAAAAGTAAGCAAGGATTATTAACTACTGTGTATCATCCTGTTCCTCGTATTAATCTACAATAGTATTACGTTCCAAGAAATTTTATAAAACCCTCGAAGGTTAATCTTTTTCCGTTACTTTTCGAGCTAAAAAAAATTTAACCCTACATTACATACAAACTTAATTCATTTTGCTCTTCCGATTGATAATCACGTTATATCAAAGTAAATCATGACATGGATTAATTTCTGACCGAATAATAAACATTATGCACATCGCAGCTTAATTTGTAAATTAGTGGCGACTAAATAAACATCAATTTTATCAAAGCTGGACGCATTTCTATTTTCATACGAAACTATCCTATCTCCGGTTTAATATTTTCGACTTGCACAAACATTGAAATATGTGAGAGTTAAATTAGCAGGCATTGTATTTGTAGCCTCGTAGCTTTGTAACGAGATAATAGCCCTTTGTTGTTTTATACCAATCTGGTATCAAATAATTACAAAAGTATTTAGCATCGTACGCCGAATATGTAATTACACGTTCATAATCTCACAAAGCAGAAAGTAATGTTTAATTATTAATTGATTTTCTAAGGCTAGCAACATGTAGCTATAATAGTGTTTTCGTGTATTACCCTGTCATTTCAAATATATCTATTAAGCGGGGGCTGACGGCGACATGAACATTACATAGTCTTTCAGAGTCAACAATGTACGTCTGTAATATTAAAGGAGTCTAGAGTCAATTCAGAGTTAAATATGACATTAATTCATTTAATATTACATTTTGTGATAATGAGTAATGCTGTTAGTAGATTATATTTTACTTTTGTTAATGAACGGTTGCATATATATGTGTGTGTGGATGGACCACTATACGACTATACGATTTATATATATTTAATAAAAATAAGAAGGAAAGTACTCAGGTAACTATTTAATAATATAAATTGTATATTTAGCTTAGTGAGATACAATCTAAATATAAAGCATATCACATATATGATATTTGGTATATTGCAAACATCATTGAACTAAACGAGAATTAATTAAAACCGTCTCGTTATGATGATTGGATTTTGAGTTATTTATGTAGAAAGTATGTTAAATATATACTGAAGTCTGGTTGCGATATTTTGTGTAGAGGTAAAGAGTTAACTTTGTTTAAATAAAATAACAGTTGCTCGGAGGGTTTGTAAGTGAGCTACAGGTTAGGAGGTTGAAAACCTCTATGCTATTGTGGTTGGCCGCTAAATCTCTGTAGTTACACGCAACTAAGTTAATACAGCCGACTCATTTTAGCTAAATATATTAGACAAAATACTCGGCAGTTTAGTGCAGACATCGTTTGTAGAATTTATCAAGGTTTCCTTTTTGTTAAACGAGACTACATTTATCATGTTGGCTACGTATACATTATGTTTTTGATTGAACAATTTTGTGGTTTAAAGTCGATTATTATCAACAAATATTTCACAATAAATTATTATTTATATCTCTAATCAGGGATCAGTTCTAAAAGTAAAAATACTATTTTTGTTTAAAGAATGGAAGTACTATTTATTAGGAGCCAGTTAAATCGCAAGCGACTGTGACGAGAATCATTAAGGAAGCGTTTAAGTGAACCTATTCATAACGTTCTTGTCAGCTGAACAACAGTTTAGTTATTCGCGCTAATTAAATTACCATACAACAATTTCCCGAGAGCATATTTTATAATTTTCTATTAAGATCACAGCGCATAAATTAGCACACCTATTTGTTATGCCACTTACGTTGTTCAACCTCTATGGACAGCATAAGGACGACGAAATTTTGTATTTTTAGGACTAAAGAACGACCCTTTACGTTTTCATAGATGGACTTTGATCTTATAGTATAGAGGATAGGATTACCGTTAGATATTTTATATTGTATTTTCAAATAAGCGTAACCACAATATTTTATTTATGGTAAACGTTTAACAATAATTGACTTTAACGACAAAATATGTGACAATTAAATAACTACTAGGTACTTATATATTATACTGCCATAAATCATGTTTTTCATAATTACGAAGATAGCAATAAGAGATTTGAAAGTTATTCAATAATATATACAATATTTATGAAAGAATTGGTATGTACCTACGTTCATAGTACATACATAGTTGAGCTCCGTGGACGCCAATTAAATATTCATAATTAAAGGACTATATATTAGATATTTTCATATTATAGAATATGAAAATTATCTACCTAACTTCATCGTAGTAAAAGCAAATGAGGGATTTCCATTATATCATCGTGTGCACATCACCCTAATTAGGACAAAGCGCTCGTAAGATGAAATTTAAGACGACATGCCCAACTCCTTGTTAACCAAACACATCAAGGAAAACAATAATATAATTAACATAAAACAAATACACAGACGACGTGATTTACGAAGTCTTCCTTTTGTTGTCGAATGTTTGGTAATTCCTTATATAAATATTGTTATATCGTAGGTAAGAATAAACATTTTTGCAATGAATAAAAAATAGGCATTGTTTGTCATGTTTTTATACCAACTCGATACATTCCTATATCTATATAATTGTATATACCCATTAAAACATTCTTATTGAGTGTTCAAATTGTCGTAATCTACATAAAAAAACGTAATTAGAGCCTGAGTCAAATAGACTGGACGACATAATAATTTGAAACCTCAAAAGTAAAGTTTATATTACTGTAAGCTATTTTGGGTAAACAGTATCATTAACATGAAATATTAACGTGAATTACCTACCTTTGTTCTCTGTTTAGTATTAATTTTAAGCTGGTGTAATAACCTTTTTCTAGTACACTAGTAAATGCATACTCTGATTTTCTAGGTAAATAATATTGGTTATAGGAAATCCGTAGAAATAATAATAATATCTGTCATGTTCGTTGTACAATATTAATTCCATATGATGTAATATATTTTCAATATTTGTAAAAAAGACATTATCAGTGACACATGCTATATGAAGCTCGTTATAAAATTTGATGGTAGAGTAACTTTTTACTCAGAAGCCAATCTCTCTCATACTGCGAATGGAATTGCTAAAAGTTTACGGAACTAGTTTCCTCTAAGCGAGCAGCTGTCGCTTTGCGTACAACAAAACGTCATGTCAATGCATACACTGTGTTTATAAACCGTATCATAACCCTTTCGCCAATTAATTATCTATATACGGCAATTATAAATGGAATATACCTATGTGATTTTTTGTTTTTCCACGTAATAAAGTAGCATGAAATGTTCACTATGAAATTTTGTGTGGTTAGAGACAAACGTAAAATTGTTTGGTGCGTCGTATTTTTTTTATTTTTTTTTACAAATCGGAATTGGTACTTGCCTTTTTAGATCTATCGTCCTATAATTTGGCACAAGTTTATATCTAGAAACAAAAAAATCCCTTATACACTTATTTTAAGCATAAGAATAAATTGTAAACGATCTGATGTAATTATGTCTCATGATATCTTTATTGTCGTGCTTGGAATAGTTTTACTGTCATCATGTCTGACGATTATAAAACTTGTTCTCTTGTGACCTGTTTATTATGTTCTCTAAGAAATAGTCCAAGAAAATAGAGCTTTAAATACGAATTTCAGATAAAAGCTTGAATTTTTTATATAATGTACTTTGAAAGATCCGTAATCGACTAGTGAAAGTCTTTATTAAATCCATCCACGAGAACTTGTCATAAAAAAACAAAACTTTTTTTTTATTTAAGGGAAACAGTAAGTACTAGAAAAAATACCTAATATGAAAGTTTAAGAAAATAAATTTTTACATCAGAATGAACTTCATTATTTGGCTAAAATCAAAATCAACCGAGATAAGGTGGCTAGAAGATGACGTATATCAACATCATCCGTAAATAAAAGGTAAATGTAAAATTTAAGCTTTTATCTGAAATTCGTATTTAAAGCTACATTTTCTTGG
The DNA here is from genome assembly GCA_018238005.1 of Eurema mandarina. Lineage (NCBI taxonomy): Eukaryota > Metazoa > Arthropoda > Insecta > Lepidoptera > Pieridae > Eurema > Eurema mandarina. Next base: position 10,268 of record DWAJ01000876.1, read on the forward strand.
ACTAAAAGAAGCTAGACATTAAATAGGTATCTAGATTGTAAATTCAATTCTAAGTATAGTATTCGGATTAAATTGATATTATATAAAACATCATTATTAACATTGCTAAATAATTCAGTAAGTAGGTACGAGAGTAGTTACTGGATGATTATTGCTTAAACTTTTAAGTCTTTATGGCTATCCTTATTAAGTGCACTCTTCTTTACATCAAAGAAAATAATAAAGTACACGCTTCATATAAAAAACTTTCATGAAAAACTTTCACGACATTGAATACGAATGAAGCTCGCGCAAAACTTGTTTTCACAATACGATTGCTACGGTATTACTTCGGAACTCTTGGGCTAGCGTTCTCTACAATGAAGCCTTATTGTAACATGCTTACTACTACAATATTTAACTTCTTTTATTCAAGTATGCCTTATGCTACATTGTACAATTTATGAGCCGGGTCGGGGACGTTTTAACCTACATTCACGTTTTATTTCCTAGGCTTAACGTATTTATAATAATGCTAACGAGAACCCGTTTTAATTAGCTAATCATTAATTAAGCCTAGTTTAGAGATCACAAACAATAATAATCGGTTTCATGTGAGTTGAGTTTTGTTTTATGTAATTGAATGGAGTGGTAATCCTTATATTATAAGAAAGAAGTATTTACCATAGAATGTATTACAAGATGTAACAATAAACAGGTGTGAAAGACGAACACAGAAGTGTTAAATCTTCTGAGTATACCTTTAGGGAATAGAGGTTTCTCGTTGTGGCTTATAATTATAATTATATCAAATGGTTGTAAAATGCTATAAGCGTTTAGCGCTGATAAGACCAGCGTGTCTGTAACCTATATTAATAGTTTTACATTTTAATTAGAGACCAATCAAAAATCCGATGCCATTTTTGAATTATCCTATAATATATTATTTAAACAAAATTGTTCGTAATACGATAAACGCAAATGACTAGTAGTTACGTTCAATCAGCTTATTATTTAAATACATAATTCATATAAAACTCATTTGTGAACGAAAATACGAATTTACATTAAAAATTTGATACTTTGTGTAGTCTGCGGTGTATTAAATATGCATTTTGCTAATAGACTATAATGCATCTGTTACACGCTTGACATATTTTACTACGTGGAGCACTTAATAACTATTAAAGTCAGTAACACAATAGATCATTTTAATACACTCGCTGTCAGCACCCCCTATTGTTTTGTTCAACTGTCGACGCCATTTCCGTGAAAGGTAGGGACACGTGTATCCTTCATTATGAAGATGTACTGCAGGAGATATGGCTTAGGTATACAGGCTGATTGTTTGGAGAGAATCTAAAGTAAGCTGCTTTCAAAAACGTCTAGAGATATTAAAGAACGATTAAAAGGGAATCTATCTTAACCGATGTCATATAAACTCTTTTATAAAAAGGTGTATATAATTAATTAACTTAACTAAGTTTTAGACAATAGATATTTACTTCACATAAGTTCTTCAGATGAAATACTATTAAATATAAAATTTGTGTTTTAATATAAAAAGTGCGTTGATAGTTGTTGAGCTCGACTAGAAATATTAATTTGTTAAAAAGCCTATGTAAAGTTTTAGTTTTCATTAAAAGCGGCCCGCTATAGGTGTATTTTGATTTAACTAGTTGTTTCAACGTGGGCTACCTCACCCACTTGAAAACATCACTCTGTAGATAGAAAGTATTTGTTTATAGTGCCACAAAATGTTTACAATTCTATTTGTGATTATATTGGTTTTCCACTGGAAAATAAGTTCATTGCTGAGTGGTTTGGACATTGGTTTGGGTAAACGGTACCTATGTGAGGATAAAATAAAAAAAAAATATTCGTATAGTAAGAAACCCCGCTGTTATTCCTCATTGTTTTTGTTCATGTGTATAGTACATTTGTATACTAGCTTTGCAGTATTAACTGCGTAGTCTTCCATACATTAGCAATATTGAGATAAAAGTATCTTATTTGTAAATCCGAGGTCGAATTTACCTGCACGCCAAATTGCAGCCAAATTTGGTTGAGGTTCCCCTGTCGCGGAACATTGCCTTGTGCGTCCTCTCGAGCCCTCCTTCCCAAGGGTGTGCGATGAAACACCGGTGGGTTTTAGTCGGTGTGGCGAGTCCAACATAGCCGCCTCCTTCCCCCCTGAGGAGGAACCGTCAAAAAAGGAATTTCGCCTGAGAATAAGCGACCACCTTCATTTACAGTCGCAAAGCTAAATGCGCCACATCTTCACCAACTGTCGCATTTCTAATATTAGTAAGGATTATGCAACAGATTTGTTGACATAAATGTTGGTATCTACTGATTACAACAAAATATATAAGCCCACATATATAGGACGACATTAACTTACTTACTTACTTTAATAATTCAATTCAAACCTAAATTTTCGTCAAATATTATAAAAAATTTCCTCTATTGAAATAGTAATTTGGTACTGAGAAGTTTTGTAGGTTTTATATTTATGTTCATACTATAAATATTTACTAATTTATAAATTATTTATAAGATGAAACTAATTAACATTAATTTAACATAATCAACATGCATAATATGTTGTTTTTTTTTTCTTATTTATTACATACTAAAACAGAGCCAAGTGTGAATTGGTCTCATTCACCAAGGACTTTAAAATTACTTTTAACAATGTCCAACTGAAAAATATCATAAATTCTGCACTCTTAATAAACAATGATGTTGAGACGCACAAAGCAATTTTTCCCGTAAGAGTCCCAATTTGCCCTGTCTTCTGTGTCTTCAATTTGTTTTGAAAGTCAAATTCAAACGTACCTTTATTCAACTAGGCTACATATAGTAACACTTTCGAATCGCCATGAATTATTTTTTCTCTTCAACGACCCATTTCATATTTGCTTCAGAAGATTTTTACATAATATTTGATATTAATATCTGAATCATACTGCATAATACTTTACATTAATAAAGTAATAGCTACATTGTCAATTAACCGTCATCGTTGGATAAAACCAATACAAATTATTGGAAAACGATTGGGAAACAAAATACCCAATCATGATTACAAGTGAATACCACAAAACCAAAATGGTCTAGTTTTTTAAACCGATAACATCACGTTGCATACAATTAATTGCGCTTTCATAACGAGAAGATAAAAATATCCATTATGTTCGTATTTCCAATACGTTAAATCTGAATCAGATAATTATAGAAGTGTTTGTTTTTATAGCTATAGTTTGCATCACTATGACTTAATTAAAAATGTTAAAACTTGTAGTTCTCAAATTTATATTTTTATTTTATATTTCAGTAGGTCGTTGAGCTTGCATGACAACTATATGAATCTATATAACATTTTTTTTAAATACGTCCTTTTTTCCCTTTTATGTCGTGAAGCAAATGATTTGAATGTCGGAAATTAGAGGATTTTAATAAGAAACTGGTTAGCTTAGTGATCAAATAGATCTGGAGAGCCAATGTTTTAGTGTGAACTAAACCAGGACTAGTACCTCCACTTATAAATAGATGAATACTTAAAAAAGATGTTACATATTGAATGTTTCATTTTCCTAAAAAGAATATTACTTTACATAACCAGTAATGGATTAATACGGTTCAGGTCACATTAATTTAAAAAACGTTTCTAATATCATTTCAGCACAATAATGTATCAGAATTCAGACTGCGCTGGCATGACAGCTTACATGAATTCGGCGGAGACAAAGAACGCGCGTTGAAAGAGCCTTTCATCAAGCCCCAGGTTTATAGCCGAGTTTCCAAAGTGCTGTGTACGTTTTGATAACACTTAACTACGCCTCAATGCATGCCCTGCTAGTAAAACCGATGCTCGGCAAATTTTTCCACAAATTTCAGGAGTAAGCCTGAATTTTGAAGTCTAGTACATACTTTCGCAACTTCGTATTTTAAAAACATTATCGGTGGATAGATGAGTATCATAATCGTTTAGTTTGAATTACTTATTCAGCAATAAATATCTACTAATATTAAGTATGTCAAAGTTCGCTTGTCTCACTTTTACATTCCATTGAAAACCGTTAAAATATATAAACAGTTAGAACACTACAGTTTATAAGTCGGCTCGTAGATGGGATCAGGCCTTTTGTTCACTGCAATGACATGAAATACAATAAAAAGCAGCAAGAAGACGTAGCTATTGTTTAACAGTAGTTCTTTATATTTAAAACCATTAAGAGAGCGAAAACAGAGATTTAAAACTGAGTTTTTTAATTTTCTTCTACAAAAATTGGTAAATTATTCTTCTGGTTTACGTGAAATACCATAATGTTTGTTATATTCATTACCTTAATCCTACTTTCGATATACGTACAGCTTTATACCTACACTAAATATCAGCGCTCAAATGATTCATCTGCGTCAATCATACTACCCTAAAAATTAAGTGATGGCTAAATTACTTAAAATACTTGTTTGTAAAACCCTTGCGAAAATATATAAACACGTTCTGATGTCTGAATCCTTTTAATATATTTACTTTAAAGAGTAACGTTATTAAGAAATGTATAAGTGTAAATTTAAAGTTGCGCCAGAATCTTCACAAACTTTTGTATTTATATTATTTAGTTTGAAGTAGTAAGATAGGTTCAGTGGAATATGACTTCTATTATCTAAAATATAAAAGTCTCATAATTAAATTTACGTAACCATTTTACTTACAAACATGAAATAATAAATCTATAAAATGGTTTTAAAATCTATATAGTAAAGCAGAAAAAGATCATTCTGTTAAAGCAAAAATTGTGAGGCTGTTCAATCTTCACGCTTCTTTTAGTATTACCCAAAAAAACTAATAGATACATAGGTTAAAATATAACCAATAAATTTCGTTTATATTTTATCAATTAAAATTTGCGTTCATTCTGCTCATTCTTTGGTACTTAAAATCTGTCTCATTTGTTTTAAAAGCGATAAAGTAAGTCCGCTTAATTTTACAGAATAATGTAAGGTTTCCTCATTACTTCCAAAGTGAATAGGGTAAGAGGAGAGACAACGAAATTTTCTTAATAGTGTTCGTCAGTACCCTTTCCGCTTCCATAGCCAAAGGGTGCCCATTACTGGACCGAAATCATCTATATGTCCCGCTTATTTAAGTAAAAAGCGTCAAATCTGAAAATCTACAATATCTATACACGTACTTACGTACGTACGTACGTACACTTCAACGTTCAAATTTTTGGGCATCTTAAACTGTTTTACGCAGCGCACGGAAAGGAAGCACACAAATGTGAATATTTTTCTCCCTTTTCGCAACATTATTCACTTAGGCTTGGCTCTTTTTATTGCTGCCTGATGATGTGAAGCTTTCCTAGATATCGAATTACTTAAATCGAACGAGTAGTTCCTGAGATAAACAACGTTTAAACCAACCAACCAACAAACCAACGTTTTAGCTTTATTTATGAATATAGATTACTAAGTGGTTCAAAAGAAAACGACATATATTTCATAACCAAAATACAGTCAATAATGAAACCTTAATATGAGTCGAACTCTAGTCTCAAATAATTCCCACAATTTCATTCTATTTGAATGAAAATACAATGATTCAAACGTTTAATTGAAACGGTGAACATGACCTTATTAGTGACTTTCTAGACGTTTAATTGTCTATAGGTTTTTTAAAAATTCTATCATAATAATTGTAATATCGCTTTACACATCTCCCTATTCCTAACAATTCGTAATTATATCTTCCGATTTCCATTCTATATACACCCGGTATTCCTAAGGGAACTACAGAAAAATCTATGAAACCCTGGAAATAACTCTTTTGATGTATGCTCTCAAAGCTACACAGTGAATTAGCAAAATATTCGTAGGCAAGTTACCCTTGCTCACGGACTGAGTCGTTTAACAAAATGACGGGCCCTTTTTATCTTAGTCGGCCTACTATTTGTTCCACGCTCTATTTTCCAAGACCGCAAACCGACGAGTTCTATTTTAAATATCCCTTCTCTCCGAAATTAAATAAAACCTGTTACATTTCCACAAAGCCTTTAGTAGTATTCCGTTAGTGGTTGAACATTCAAGATTTAATAGAAATTCTATTTACCTGAACTTTAACGTAAAATAGGATGATAAAAGTCAATGCTTTTAGTACATATGTGAATTTTAAATCGTGAAAATTGTCGACACATTTTGTATCTATATCAAATAGTAAGTTATAAATTACTAATGTAACAAATTAAACCATACTGTCTTTGAATTGTACATTGTTCATTATCTCTCAATGAAAATATTATTTTGCTTGAGGTGTTCTAGAAAAAACTCACAACACCCATTGTTTTTCGTTCATCAGTTCTCGTTTAATACATAGGTTTTAGAGGCAGCAATCTCATGGGGGCTTAGGGAGAACACTTCGTTTGACGCGATATAACTCATAAGCGGCCGCTATCTCGCTACGCCTGCCCTATTCACCCGAAATAGTACCTCAAGGAGTTCGGTAATGAGTTCGCTTGTGCACTCTACACGTAACTACTAGCGATTTTTAATGAAGCCATTTTAAAAATTGCTCGGCCGCAACGTAGACGCTTTTCGTAGCTTTGAAATAAGAGCTCCAGCCAGAAACAAAACACACATCTTTAGGTACAGACTTTTAAGAGGGACGTTTAAAAATGATTCTGATAATTATAAGAAGTTTAAAAAATGACATGAAATAGACAGTAAGCAATTTAGACACTAAATTATTTTGCTTTTATCTAAAAATTGGACTCTTCGTCCATTTAAGAATAAATCGATAAGTATACCTATGATTCATCATAAAATATTTATTAAAACAGTAAGTTATGAATTAATTATTGACTATTCAAAGAAACTCAGATAAAAAAGGAGAGCATATTTCACTGAGAAATATATAAAATATGATGTTAACAAAAAAAACTTTTAGCTTCTGTATCCAATTCACGAACTATTTAGTTCTTAGACAATATCGAAAAGTCTCAATCAATTTGTACACTGAAAGTTTTATTTTATACGTCCATCCAAAACAATTTTGGGGCGAGTTTGAGGCGTTTGTCGATTTATTTCCTAACCCAAAAATCTGATTCTTTTGTAAAACACAAAACAAGGTCGAATTGAAAAAGTTAACCGTTAAGAATCTTATCATAAGAGATCTTTTAAAAGTTTTTCAATACAAACGTTCTCTTATACAAAAAATTTTAAAAATGTCGGCCTAAGAGTGTTTTATCGGGGTCTCATAACCCGGGCTGAAAAGAATTTTAAAGTTAGGCCTCTTACGCCTTATAAAAGTCGAGTGAAGACGTACTCAAATTACACCGTGCCTCGTGTTATTATTAAAAATATCAAAAATAATCCTTGGATTCTTTGTTATTCATTCAACATGTATTTTAAAATAAATTATGAGGTACGTGTTTTTAACATAAATAAAACGTGTTCTCCGTGGTTGAAGTATAAATTTATGGGTTAAGCATTCCAAGTGTAACCGTTCTAGTTAGCTATGTATCGCCAGGCGAGATCGTTGGCAACAAATTGCGGTTGGGTGAGATAAAAAAGGTCGGTCTGTCATTTTGCTAAACGAGTGACGGGAGAACAGTATTAGCAGTGTGCCGAGGGCCCGCAGTACAACGAGATGTCTTGAAAAACTGATACTGCTGTCGATTCCATTCGCAAGGGTTTCACTACACATTTTTCGATAAAGAAAAGTTTTACAACGTGTTTGCTATGTATGTATATATATGTCCTTGGTTTTTTGTGTTATCTTTAATCGTATGTGGAAGAAAACTTCTTGTTCCTGTCGAAATATTCCTCGCCTCTTCCTTTTAGTTTTATCCTAAGTATTTATCTTTACCCCAAGTAACTTAACCAATGAGGATTAAAGGATATTTAATTGTGCTGTAAATTGATACGGTATAGGTTAATATGAATTTCAAAGGGTATGCTTTTAGAAAAAGCTACACCTCCATTCATTATATTAATGTCAACGCTTCCTTTGTACGTAGCAAGTTTTGCTTAAATAACTACTCTTATTCATAGAGAGTAGTTTGACGTTGAAGTTTAATATGTCTAGCTCATTTATTATTTACGAAGAAAAGTGCGTTGTCGCTTGAAAGCATATTGTTATGAGTAAAAACTTATATTAAAAGGGACTTATATTATGACGAGCGACATTACTACATTTATTTAAAAAATATTTGGTTTTATTATCTTTCAATAGGTAACAATATTTCTTTGATCTTTTATTCATAAATATAATAAAATTCCTTGACGAAATCATCTTTAATTCTCAAAATTAAGTAAAATATTCGCGAAATGGACATTCAATAAATTTTTATTTCAACTATTCGAAAGCTCATGCTCCAATTAAAATAAGCGGATAATTGTATGAGCGAAAAAAGCGAGTATTTTGTTATTATGTACCGATGTATTATGCACTGAGTACACATATTCATTTAACATTTAACTCAACCTTATGCTGCTTGGATTATTTTTACAATTTCAAATTATATTTTGTGTTATAAAACTGTTTACCATTCAACACGATAAGCGGCCTATGAATTATTTAATAAATGTCGTATTTAAATTTTAACCTTATTCAGACACAGGGATGTGTCCAGCTTTATTTTTTGGCAGTATTATTATATAAACTTATATTCATATAAACTTAAGTTTCTCTAAAATCAGTCTTATAAAAAATATCATATGGAAATATCTTTTACTATTTTCTAGATGTCTGTTTCTTTATTGTCCACTGGCTGCCCTCTCCGGATTTTCCCTGGTTTTAGGTTCGGTTCTTCTTACAATACCGCGATAAAAAACAAATGTGTTAATCCAAAGTCTACTCTAACTGTATTCCAAATTTCAGTTGAATTGATTTTGTAGTTATTGCCCGAAAGAGAAACAAACCTCTATACTTTCTCGCAAACTGTCAGATTCATAGTGGACATTATAGTGATTATTAAATTATATTTCCAATACTAACGTTCAACATTAGGTACTATATCTGTACACAGATACCTTTAGCCGCAAATTCCTGCATCTTGCAAAACCACATAGATTAATCGAATAACGAAATTATTATTAGAATATGTACATAACAATATGCGATGTGTTTTGTGTTTGTATATAAACATGTCGCACTATTTTTTATCGAAGGAAACTATATATAGAACCTGTGGAAAGTGTGTATGTCTGTGTTTATAAAATGCCAGATAATAATATTAGGTTACCTACTATATTATATGAGATTGTCAAATAATTTGACTTTCAATTAATAAAAGAAGTCAATCAAAGGCTACAAAAAATACGAAGAAATAACCTTAAAAACATGATAGGTAATAAAATTATTGTTTTTTCAAAAGAAAAATACAAACGTATTAAAAAGCAGCTACCTAGAACACTGATTCCATTTATTTTCCTACCTCTAATTTGTAACCAACGACGGGCTCGATATAGACATCTCTTTCACAATTTAATTTCCTTTTGTAGCAAGTTCGCTTGTAGCGCCATTGTTACACGTTGTGTTGTTATTATTATTGCTCTTTTTATAATAATTAAAGCTAAGGCAACATTTTAGAATGACTGTCGTTGATAACGGTTTTTAATGAAAACGCTTTCTTTTTAGCTATTTTTGTAACAAGTATGTTGAACCTAAACGTACTAAAGTGTTACCAGATTTTTGAAGTCGAAAAGTACATGATATTTTTTGTCTTCACGTTCTCAAACTTTATAAAATAAACTCTGGCCATAACGAGATTGAATTCATAATATAGTATGAATATCACCGCTCTACTGTCAAGATATATTTTAAAATTAATATGTTTGTAATTATTTTTAAGTTAAATTAAAAAATAATAATTGCTAAAAATAATATATTTTTAAATATTTTTTGCATTTCTTAATAATATTAAAAAATATAATGGATAGAAACACTAACGGCCCTTTGATATAATAAAGAACAAGTATGATTGGTATATGAGTACGAGTATAAGGCTAATACGATCAGCAGAATCAATTCAAGTTATAGTAATAAGAAGAGTCCAGTACAACGCGCCGACAACGGGCCTGCAATTTAGAGCCACAATAAAAGTATCGCTTTTATTGTCGAGAGCACAATTCGTTCGGACAGCTGTAATTGCGAACTCTCGTTCTGTCTATTGGATCCTCAATTTAACTCGTAGTATTTTAACATTGTGCTAGGATACATCTGGGATTGTGTATATAGACGCTAGACGTTGAGTTTTCACTCAGCCCGCATGGATTCAATCGTAATATTAAGGAAGCTAGTAGAGTTTGTAATCGGAGGAAAAGATTTTCTTTTAGTTATTTGTAAGGCTGTATCGAGATAAAAGAACTGTCTGACCAGGCAATACCTAATTATATTTCGAATTAGTTTGGATCAGTAACTTGCTTTAAATTGAAACCTGTAAGATAGATATTTCTTACATTAATTTATCTTAATGTGTAGAATTTCATCTATTTGATACTTTTGCTAAATTGTTTAATAGCTGTTTAATTATCCATTAAGTCGGTAGTCAGTTGTTTATATACTCGTATTAACCTGCTAGACCTCACAATAATTTTCAAATGTATGTTTTACTGTTTTATTGTTTTTATGTTTCGATAAGTAATACAAAAAATCTTTCTGAATTATATAAGGTAGATTTTTTTTTTGGTTGATGCAACCCCGGTGAAAGCCACCCGTTCCATTTTAAAACATGGCTTTAATCCAAGTAAATAAGAAATATTATTGCATTGACAAAGTTCAATAATATCTTTTTCATTTAAATATAAATTTGATCGTTATTGGTGATAAAATTCTTCCCTGCTTTGTGGCATTCTGACTTCAGAACAAAAGTCTCCGTCACACTAATTGGGTACTAAATCTATAGACGTCTCTTATTAAGCGTTCATTTTCATTGCTCTTTTCCATGCTTAATGAACGAAATAAAGTCATTTCCTCGTAGTCTACATTTTATTTTTGTAAACATTTCACGCCTTTTAAATTATTTCTTTGAGCGCTTTTTATAATGTCACTTGTATTTACAATTTGTTAAACAGGTAGAAATAAAATTATAAAATGACTTCGAAATTTATTTCAACTTTAAAAAGAATGACTATTATTATAACCTCACTTAAAACATTGTAGTTGTTCAGTTCCATTTACACATTATTTACATTTACCACAAACTTTTTCAATTACGATACAGTAACGTCGTCAACCAGTCGGGTCGAGATGCTTGCGATTTATATTCGGGTGGGCTGAGAGCCAATGGCGATGCAGCATCAGCTAAGGCCACTGACGAGGAAGTTTGTGTCACTGCAATACTAGGTTTTCCTTTCATAACAGATCTAATCTCCTCGTGCTCCACAGCTCTAGTTCTTTGTAAATTTTCTCGCGTTTCCTTCATTCTAGAAAGTTGTTCCCTTAAACTTCGATATTCTTCTAAAAATTTCTCAAGTTGCGACGCCCTAAAATCGAAATCCTCAAAAGGTGGATTAGTATAGTCTCGAAGACCGGAAAGGTCGAGAAGGGGAGTAGCGGACGGAACAGTCAATGGCTCCCTACTTGGGGAAGCTGGTAAACTAGGATTTCTTCGCGAGCGACTTCCACCTACTGACAGATCTAAAAAACTGTTTGATCTTCTCCCGGATGGTTTCTGACGACTTTTTTCATACGTTCTGTCGAGGTAAGTTATTGAATCACCACCCGAGCTATTCCTACGACTACTTAATAAAGGACTTCGACTGTCTCCATCTTTTCTCCGAGGTATGGTATAAAAGTAATAAGGATCGTGTTTTGAATCATTTCGTAGATATGAACTGGTACCTAAGGCGCTCATTTCTATAAGATCGGGATAGTTCTTCTCGCTATCGCTTCCAGAGAGATCGTTATCGAGTCGTTCACGTATCCTAGACTGAGGACACGATCGAGCATTGTTGTTAAATCGGTTATTTTCTGATAACATCTCAACACGACCACTTAAAAGTCCTGTTGACTTTGAATGTATAGGCTCAGCATTATTTTGTGATCTGAAACAAGATAAAAATACATTTTATATACAAAATAAAACCAACAATGTAATATTTTCGTTCAAAAACACAAAACAAATATTTCGAGAACGTGTCTAGTGTCTTTAATAATCTTTATAAATGACTAGCTGTTGCTTGCGACTTCGTCCCCGTCGGATCTATTTCTATTATTATGTTATAGTGAGTCAATCTTAGAAGATAGATATATACTGTCGCGGACTTTTTTTTAGATCATTTAAAGAGGAATAATTGTTTCATACATATTATTTTTGTATCTTGAACCGTTTTCGCAGCGCACGCAAAGGAAGCCCTCAAAGATGAATAATTTTCCCCGTTTTTTCCATATTCTCCATTATATCTTCGCTCCTTTAGTATTTTTTAGTCGCAGCGTGATGTTATGTAGCCTAAAGCCTTCCTCGATAAATTGTCTATTCAATAAAAAATCATTTTTCAATTCGAAACAGTAGATCCTGAGATTAGCGCGTTCAAACAAACAAACTCTTTAGCTTTATATATTAGTATAGTTAGATATAATTATTTCTTAACTCTAGACGTCAGCAAGAAGAATTAAAAGACAAACTCCAGCGTCTAGAATCCAAAGTGCTAGTGGGGGGAGAGAATCTTCTAGACAGAGCTGATGCCCAGCGCCGTCTGCTGGAGCAGGCTGCCCGGGAACTGGAGACCAGGACCCTGAATGAGATGCGGCTTCGAGAGGATCTGCAGAAGAAAGAGGTACGAAGAAGTAGTCCTTTAATACTATGATATATGGAATACACAGTGAAGACTTAGGCTATTAAGCATGGAATTGGACCCACAGACAAAAAATGGATACTACTAGTATTCCTCATATTCCAATTATAGCACTAAAGCGCATAATGCGGCATAATGCTAAGCTTTGAATGGTTTCAACTATATCTATTTCTATTTATATATCGAACACTCTCAAGTGTACTAAGTAGTGCTTTCGCTTGATGCGTGCAATTAATTACGTTTCGATACCACCCACGTAAAATATTGTATCTCACAAAAATGCCGTTTTTATTTAGCGTTTTAACTAAAAATGAGCTTTATTTATTACAATTTACTTATTCACAGTGAAAAAAAAATACTATTTTTTTCCTCCATTTTAAAAACGTAAATTACACACGTACACTTATAAATGCAATTTTGAGGCCAATTTGAATCTATAATACACTCTCCTGTAAAGTTTCAGCTCTAGACATACAACAACTTACGTGAGAGGTATCGATTCGCGATGCCAGAAGAAGTGAAGAAAACTACGGGACACAACTAATATGTGAATAAACAAATTAGATTCCATTCCATTGTAATAGTACGGAACCCTTCCGATGCAAGTCTGACTCACACTAACCAGTTAAATTTTCTTCTCTATTCATTTATCTTCTCTACCTCTCTAGGCTGAACGTCTAGACCTGGAAGAGAGATACTCCAGCCTGCAAGAAGAAAACGCAGCTAAAACTCGCAAGCTCAAAAGAGCTGTCCAACTCCTCAATTCAGCAAAAGCAGAATTGGCTGATCAGCAGAGGGAGCAGCAAAGGGAGATGGAGGGGATCTTGGATGGAATACGCGCTTTGAAGAGGGAGTTGCAGCTAGCTGACTTGGTACTGGACTCGTATATACCGAAGGAGTATCAGGTAGTTATTGGTGTTAAAGTATCTTGGAATATCATTGTTAGGCATTTAAATTTGTAATATTTTCGGAACTATCACTTAAATTACATGCTGTAAAAAATATATTGACCAATAATAAATGTACAATTTATTTAAGGTACTTAATTGGATAAGGATTATTGCTGTATAGTTAAAAATCACTTCGTAAATAACCATTTATTAGTAAAGGATTAAAAATGGGTATGGTGGGTCATCCCTGATAGATAGACATATGCCATCGCGAAGTTTTTTGTAGAACTTTTTAAGGTGGACAATACTGTATTATAATATTTTGGTCTAGCTCGTAGGGTTTAGCCACCGTTTGCAATATAAGCGCAAAAAAACGTTCTCATTTACGACATCACATTAGAAACCTCTAAATTTATTAGTCTTTCTCTCCTTCATTATGCATGTATTATACATATAAACCTTTCTTAAGAATCACACTATCTATCAAAAAAAACTGCATCAAAATCCGTTGCGTAGTTGTAAAGATCTAAGCCTACATAGGGACAGACAGACAGCGATAGCGACTTTGTTTTATACTATGTAATGATAATATACAAATATATACAAACATTTATGTTCAGGACAAGGCTTAGGCAAATAAAATATGTTTTCAGAACCTAATCGAGCAGTACGTGCACTGGAACGAGCAGCTGGGCGAGTGGCAGGTGAAGTGCGTCGCGTACACCGGCAACAACATGGCGCCCGCCGCACGCGCTGCGCACGCGCACTCGCATGTACGGACTTTTGTTTATTTATTATACATATTTGACATTAAGTCAAAGTCAAAGTCAAAGTATCTTTATTCAACTAGGCTACATTTAGTAACACTTTTGAATCGTCATGGTATTACAAAACGTTTACCACCGGTTCGGAAGGCAGTTAATAAATCAATTACATAGGTACATTGAAAACAATATTCTAATATGTACTACAATAACGGCGTACATAACATTTTATATCAATTTTAAATAATACATACAAAGATAACAGAGCACCTGTTAGACTAATGCCGGAATACTGAAACGCAACTTAAATTTAAGTACAACTTAAACCGATTTGTCCGATTTGACAGTTCACCATACAATTCTGTCATGATTGCGAGTTTTAGGGCGTGCTTAAATTAAATTTGCGTTTGAGTGTTTGGCCGTAAGTTGTCTGACAATAATACACTGATGTAGTATAACATAGATTTTCGTAGCTTCCGACTATCATTAGGTTAGGTTATTGGTAATTGGTGAAACAATTTATTTATTTAAACAGGTGTCGCCAACGTGGCGTACATTAAATATAGAGAAACATAAGACACAAGATCTACATATTAAATAATGCTGCCACAATTATAGGCGTCCACAACATGCACTCAATTTAGATATAATTCATAACAATATAGATTAATACATGCATACAAATAATTTTATTATTATCTGTAAATATTGTTTTTTTTATTTAATTTAATTATATATTGTATATGTTAGTGTTATGTTACTACATGTAATAAAGAATGTATGAAAAAATTAAGTTTATTGTCCTCAGTTGGAGCCTCCCGATCTCTCAGAGCGCTATCTTTCGTACGGGACAGTGACTCGCGCGAGCACTCGCCTCGCTCGCCCGCTGTCCGCTGTCCCGAGACCGCACACCGCGCTGCGACAGCGACACTAGACCACACAACGAAACGTCAAACGTCACATGTCATATGTCAAACGTTACTTGTCAAATGTCATTCAACACGTCAATGTCAATGCGACAGCTAATAATGTCACAGATTTTTAGTTTTCCAATTATAGCGTATATATATATACGCTATAATTCTTCTTCGACCACTCTGTTAAGAGTGAAACGCCGAAGAAGAATTATAGCGTATTACGCGGTATAATTCTTAACGTTGAATGTTTTAACTACGTCTTTCGTCATTCATATATCGAGAACTCTCAAAAGTACTAAGTAGTGCTTTCGCTCGATGCGTGCAATTACATGTGCAGTGACACAAACTTAACAAATGTTTTTCTTTTATTTGACATTGATCGGAATGTCGCATTATGCTCTTTAATTGGAAAACGCTGTCAATGTCGTATTTTGTTATTGTTTCTACAGTATTATGAAATTTGATTTCTTTTTCTTTGATTTCTTGGTGAAATGGCAGTGCTGTGTTGTCACAATTTCGCCAAGAAATTTGATTTTTTTCAGTGTTATTTTTTTTATACAACATGAGGACGTCAATCATGTCTTTCAAATTATTTTTTCAATAACGTTCGTTAACTAGGATTTTATGTTATTTATTTAGCGATATTTTATAGTAAATTCTTCGATTCGAAACAAAAAAAGATAAAAAAAAACTTGTAGGAAAAAAGACAAAAAAAGTCTTATTTTAACATTAATGTAAGATCTCAGTATAATATTAATCAATTCTAGTCACATTCCGAGATCACGGCTTTATGTTCGGCGAATTTATTCTTATATTAAAAAGTGTATGTTTGTCCGTCTGTATCGGCGAAATGAAATAAAATTATAGTAAAGTTTCTGAAGTCAATATAATAACGACGGCTTTTATCAAATTTTAAACAATGTAGTTTCTTATATTTTGTATTGAATTAAAATTATATTTGTATGTATGTTTATATGTATGTAAAAAGTCATGCTTCTGTTTTTCCTTAATTCCCAGGAAATAATTTATAAATTTATATGGCAGCTAGTAGCTGTTGCGCGCGACTCCGTCCGCGTCGACTTTCATATATACTTTGAACGCCCCCCTTATAACCCTTTTTCCAGTTAAAAAGTAGCCTATGTTTTATATCAGGCTCTAGACCATCTGTGTGTACTCAATTTCATCGGACGAAGTCGAATATTTCTAAGAAGCAAAAACATCCTAATTAGGACGTATTACCTTTAGGTGATTGGTTGCCGGTGCACTCACGCGCAACTGACACAACTATCTCTTTTTCTTTCGTTGGTTTTATCATTTATCTCTCTTCTATCGTTGTGACTTGTATGTATGTGTGCTGCCGCTGCTGTGCGGAACACTTCGGTTGATTTGTATGGGTATAACATATCTATTATATAATATCTTTGGCAAATAAGTTTCTTTGCTGTTTTTTAAATGTCAATGTCAGTTATGATTGGATTTTTTTTGTTATGAAAATAAGAAGCA
>DWAJ01000877.1:0-27112 GCA_018238005.1 Eurema mandarina
TTGTCTTCAATATATTCATTTAATATATAAGTAAGCCTTTTTAATTAGACATTTTTTAATAACGCTTCTAAACTTGGAATAAGCTTAGTATAGAATAGTATACTCTGCCCCATGAAAGAGTTCTTTGATTTACTAAGTCGAAAGGCAGGCATAGCAATTTTATCTGTGCCTCGTATTGTATTGATGAGAATCACCTCTCTTTGTGTACGTGTTGGCATTCTCGTGCACGTGTAATATATTATTAAAAATATACTTGTATATCTATCCTTTATCCCCCTTTATTGTAATAAAGTAACGCAGTCGTGAATAAAACACATGGATAGTGGTTGGAAGTACTCTAAAACTTTATTTTCCTAGACTTATAATACTCTCCCACCGCTTTTGGGATGAGGATAGTTAAACAGTCGCACTAATGGCTGAATACTGAAACGCAACTTAAATTTAAGTTCAACTTAAACCGGTGCGATTTGACAGTTCGCCATACAGTTCTGTCAAAATTACGAGTCTTAAGGCGTGCTTAAATTTAATTTGCGTATGAGTTTTTGGCTGTAAGTCATTTAAATATTAAGATGCTACACTATTTAAGTAACCCATACTGTCTTGTCTAGTAATGAATGTTGTGTTTATATTAATGTGATGATTGTAACCTATTCATGTAATTCCTACAAATAAATAAATAAATAGATTAAATGTATGATTTTCCAGGCACTGGTTGTTCGGGGAGAAACTGACAGGTTACAGCGATGCAGAGAGAGGACCGAGGGGGTGGTTTCCTAGAGGGGCTGTGGCTCCCACCGATACTGGGAAAAGTAAACCAGATTAGTATATAAAAAGTATATAAAATAAAAAGGGTGTTAAAAGACTTAACTCCGGTAACTTGGAGGGTGCATTCAGTCAAAGATTCTGAATGTATTTAACCGTAAAAAACATTTTACACATATTTTTTTAGGTCCGGTAAGCGTACTGTAGTGCTGTAATTAAAAATCAAACTGAAATTATTTTTTATTCAACTAGGCGTCATATAGTAACTTTTAAGTCGTCACGGTAATATAAAACCGGTTCGGAAGGCAGTTTCTACAGTGAAGAATAGGCAAGAAACTGTGATAGGTGCTCATTTAAAAAAAAAAACAATACAAGCCTATTATTCATCCATCGTAATAAAGCTCTGAACAATAAAAAAAACAGAAATGTATTTTAGACACCCCACTGCTTGCGGTCAATGTATTGTAGGTACCTATTTCTGGTTGGGAAATAGGCGTTAAATTTAAAAAAATCAAATAACTTTTTTTTTAAATAAGCATCAAGAACAAGTCAGTTGCACTATACTAAGATATTATCTATGGTTTCAGTTTTCGGACTTAAGTCTTTAATACCCTGTATATTTAATCTATTTTACCAAATGTCTATGGCAAATGAAATCAATACACACTACAATCCTACTTAAATAACTGCAGTATTTTGTAAATAAAAGAAAAATACTATTAATAATAAATTACATACTATAAATATATGTAATCTTATCTTTCAAAAATAATTTATAGACTAAATATATTAAAAAAATACTTTCTATAAGGAATATCAAAACGGCATTTTGTACTAAATAACGATAGAGATCTCTATAAATAAATATATGAATTGTAACTTAAAATTTTAAATACAGATAAAATTCAATTTGAAAATATGAGTCGTAGGTGTAGCTTATATTTTAGGTGCTATATAAATTCTACACTAAAAAAATAATTTCTGTTTATCTGTTTGTCTTAACAAATGATTCTAAAAACTATTAAGATTCTTGGAGGTAAGCGAGTGACACAGCTAGTTAAAATATAAAATTATTTTTTTTTAAACACAAATGCTGTTAAGTTACCTTTGAAGTTAAAACTAGTGACGTCACAGTTTTTTAAAGTGAGGTCAGTGACATGATTTCGACATGTCTGCAGTCATTAAGATAACTATTAGATACTATTAGAGGAGAACACTTTTTTATTCATTTTCTCTTTCTCTCTCTCTCTTTAAAGTTTTTATTATCTTTTTTTCTCTGTTTTATTAAAGTATATATAAATTTTAAATAATCGTACTATCCTACTACCTATATTATAATATAATATTATTACTTTAAACGCAAAAGTATGTGAGTGTGTAAGTATGTTTGATGCTCTTTAAGGCAAAAACTACTTTATCGATTTGGATGAAATTTCGCATATAAATACATTAACAGATAGGATTCTTTTGATCGCCAAGATAAGTATAATATTATTATTATGACGAGAACAAAAAGCAAGTGTAACAACAAAGTATTATCTTCTTACAAGGGATTCATACATAGGAGTGTTGCAATGACAGAATAATTAATAAGTATAAAAAAATGTTAAGGGTTTGCTTTTTCGTTAAAAATATGTCTGCATGTCTTTTATACCTCAGAACTGTTACTCAAATTATGATAACAACTCATAATCTTCAAATTATATGATACTTTTATAAACAAAGTCGCGGGGAAATATACAGTTATTTTTAAATATTTTTTTTTAAGTTTTTTTTAAAGTTTACTTAAGAGACTATTTACCACTTATTTTAAATGTTTTATTTTTGTAACCATTTTACGCAATATTTTATAGTTTGTTTATGAATTTACACTAAATACAAAAAATATTGTAATGGAGCAATACAGTTTTATATGATACATATTGTATTGTAAGATTTAAAAAGAAATGTGTAGGTTATTAGAAAAATAAATGACTGATAACTACTTTTGATGTTTTATTAATTAAAAAAAAACTATTTTCCTATCCGGCCTACACAGATAAATAATGGCATGGACAATTGAAACGGATGTATTTAAATATCCTTCTAAATGTCATGTGCATTTTCCCGCCATAACATTAAAATAATATGGGAACTTCTATTAGGTCTTCTCATAATAAAACAACCTTAAAGTGTAAAATTTTTATTGTGCTTTAAAATAAATTAATATTGATACAATATCGTTATATAAAAAGGTATATTATTAATAATTATCACGAAGTCTACAATTAATAAATGCATACCGCAAATAATTGTTACATAGAGACAAACTTCTATCGTGAGAAAATGATATTTTGTAAGTTTGTACTTATATAAAGCATCCATAAAAGCTCATATTACCCTTAAATCTACTATTATTTAGAAAATGTTATGTTTCTGGCAACACTGTCTTTATTGGAAGCGTCACACTGTGATGTGCGATGACAACGATAAATATTTAAATGATATAAAAATGTTAAACTATTATTATAATTAAATGAATATCAATGCCTTCAATTAATTGAATTTAATTTAAATGACAAAAAAATATTATTCATTTAAGTACTAAGGTACGTAGGTAGAAGGTATATAAAATAAATTGATATAAACAAGAACTGTCAACTATCAAACTTGACATTGACAGAACATGTCATGATTAAAAAAAAGTAATCTGTCGAAGCACACCACAAGAAACTTAGGGGAAGTTTCTAGTATTCATTGTCTTCATCAAGCTCCCCCTCGGTGGAGTCGACGCCAACTTCCTCGTAATCCTTCTCAAGCGCCGCCAAATCCTCTCTAGCTTCAGAGAATTCACCCTCTTCCATTCCCTCGCCAACATACCAGTGGACAAACGCGCGCTTTGCGTACATTAAGTCGAATTTATGGTCAAGTCTGAAACAAAACACAGATTTTATTTATTTATCGTTATTAAATAACAAGTTGTTATTATCAGCAGCGCAGCCTTCCGAATCCGATCCTGTTTTTTATTAATACGTAGTTTCCTAACCTTTTAATTTGCTCTGTTACAAATGCGCAAACCGCGCGAGCCATCAATCAAAATAAAGAAAGAACAACCGCATTTTTTTTATAATTTATTTCTTGACCATTGATACAAAGTACTTAAGTCGCAATCTTATAAGTTTTTTCTTTCCTTCCTTCCGTTTCTTTCTGTCTTTCGTAAAGTGATAGTGAAAAAACTCTACGAAAAACCTCGACGAATCTTGCGAAATGTGAAATAAGAATAAGAATAATTTATTCAATCAAAATTTACATTTTTACAAAAAAGCAGATGGAATATAACGCATTGTACATGAATTTTTTTAGCAAATAATTTGTATGCTGTTAATGTATAAAGCTATTCTATGAACTTCCACGACAATCACAGCTCACCTCGCCCAAGCCTCCGCGATGGCGGTGGTGTTGGACAGCATGCAGACCGCACGCTGCACCTTGGCCAGGTCTCCGCCGGGCACCACCGTCGGCGGCTGGTAGTTGATGCCCACCTGCGGGTTACGACATGAGTGTTGTATGCAATGATATTATACTGTATAGGTGTAGGTCGCGTCACGGATGTTTAGCGCTGGACGAGAATAGCTGCGCAGCGGTAGAATCGCGCTCGTAATTGACGTATTGGCGACGATCAACGCTCGCGCACCCGACGATCACGCGCCGTCCCCTCGATACCGTATTTTTGACTTCTGCGCAGTTTTCGTTCAGCGCTAAAGATTCGTTACGCGACCTATAACTAGATAACGGTTAAATTACATATACTACTTTCTTCTATTAAAACACATATATAAAACATAGCAACACCCAGACCCCAGAAAAATACAAAATGCAAATATTTCTCCGTTGTGGGGATCGAACCCACGACCCTTCGCGCAGAAAGCTGTTGTGCTACCATTGCGCCAAGCGGTCAATATTCCGTGTTCGTCATTCTCCATAAGAAATGTCACTACAACAAAATAATTGTTTAAATATCTTTATAACCATATACAATACTTAAGAATTTAAACAGAAAAGTTTTATGTGCTACAGGGAAAGGTTTTCTTATTATGTATGTAAATGTAATAAGTAAATAATATTAACTTCAAAGCTTTATTTGAACTTTAAGGCTTGTGTTATGTTAAAGTTAACAAGGGTCTCGACTCTCGATAGAGATACTATCAAATTACACATACATACTCAACACAATGGTAATTACTAATTACCTTAAACCCTGTGGGACACCAGTCCACGAATTGAATGGATCTCTTAGTCTTGATAGTTGCGATGGCAGCGTTCACGTCTTTCGGCACCACATCACCTCTGGAAGAATCAATAAAACGCTGATGACTGACTTTCTAATTTCTAATAATAACCATTATTATTATTGTATAAAAATATAGCTACTTGGGAATAAATGATGACTTAAGGAGTAGGGGTTTAATTCAATTTTGCTATCGTGAATATGGAAGATTAAATAGTTAATAAAGCTTAATAATTCTTGCAAAAAAACCTATTTTACGGAACATTATTTTTCAACTATAGCACTATATTTTTATTGAGTAAATGGATAATTTTAGTACAAGAATAAAACATAGGTACTTTTGAGTTTTGAATTAGGTTTATTTAAACGAATAATAGGTACGACGATGAAATTGAAAATAGATCAAGTCTCGTCTCGTCATTAGGATAATGTTGCCAATAAATATATTTATTGTAAATTAGTTTTAAAAGAATACAAACCTGTACAACATACAGCAAGCCATGTATTTTCCGTGGCGAGGGTCGCATTTCACCATCTGAGAAAATAACATTAAATATTAAAATATAATATTATATTCATGACATCTATTATAACATTTTTCAATATTATGCGGGATAATGCTTAACATTGAATGTTTGAACTACATTTTTCTTCATTCATATATGGAGAACTCTTAAGAATACTAAATAGGGCTTTCGCTCGATGCGTGTAATTACATGTGCGGGGCCTGAAAATTAGGAAATGTTTTTCTTTAATTTGATAATGATGGAAATGTCGCACTATGCTCTGTAATTGAAAAACGCAGGTACGTAAACTTTTCATTAGAGTATTCCTTCCCTACATATAGAAATCCGATTTACTATTTATAGGATTTAATGGGTTTTTTGAAAAATTCCACTTTCGAAAACTAGAGTAATCAGAAAACAATGAAATTGTATTACCTAGAAGAAAAGCAAGTTCCTACCTATTTGAATAAATGACATGAATTCTGCAAAACTCCGTTTCGCCCGGAGGCTCAACGTTTTGGACTCAAGCCAAAGAAATTTCTATTACGGGTACCTGAAGTCTGCAATGCGAATATTTAATATTCTCAGATTAGAATATTGAATATTTTAATACCTTTAAGGTTTTCATGAAAGTCGTAGTAGTAAGAAATGTTGGAACTGTACAGTCTGTCAAGCAAAACGCCTGAATGTTTTTTGATGGCAATGCGGTGGATTGGCTTTGCTGCATTAAATTATAGTTATAAATCACATCTGTTTTTATTTTACTACGTCCTCAAGTGTGAACTAGAGATTTTTAAATAAGAATCCTTCATGTAATATATCATGCTATTCGACAAGTTTAAAAAAATATTTCCATATTAAGTATAATACTTTAAATAGAAACTTAAAAATCTTTTTGACAGCAGGAAACATCCGATGATTATTTTGAAAGCTGTAAACCCATTAATAAATAATAGAAAAAAGTAAGTATGATCTGTAGGTGTGTTGCCATTATTTGAGAATTTCCTTAAATTTGGGTAAAATTTCCACGACAAAACATTTTTGCATCGTTATTTTCTTTTTTAAATTTTATTTACCATTCGGGTTAGGACAAAAGTTTCTTATATCATTCTGTATATATGTATAGAATAAATCACTCACCTGGTTTGCCGGTTCGAAGCAAGCGTTAGTAATCTCAGCCACGGTAAGCTGTTCATGGTACGCCTTCTCAGCAGAGATGACGGGCGCGTACGTGGCCAGCGGGAAGTGGATGCGGGGGTACGGCACCAAGTTGGTCTGGAACTCTGTCAGGTCCACGTTCAGAGCTCCGTCGAAACGCAGCGACGCTGTTATTGAGGAGACGATCTAGGGAAATGTTTATTGATTACTAAATATGTATTAATTACCGAAGGACTGCATATTGAAAATGCTTTTTTTTACTCTGCTGCAGCGATACGAAAACGTAGCGCCTAAAATACTTATCAAATTTAAATGGATAAGGTGTCAAAAATTAGAAATAATGGCGCAACTTATATGTTTGTAGCCTAACAAACATTTAAGTTTCAATAATTACTAAGTCGTGTTATAAGATTTTAAAATCTTTATTATTAAAACAAATAGCGCGTTTTATGGATTACCTTTTAATATGCTAGTAATTTTAAGAAGAAAATAAAAATATAAAAAATATAGTACTAATACTATATTATAATATTTATTTACCTATGTCTGAGTATTAGGTAAGTTGGTAAAAAGCGGTGGCAAAAAATTAACTTTTTAAAAGCAATTTAGATTAGATTAAATCTGGTTCAATAATTACAGAAAAATTCCGTACGATCCAAAAAAGTATGTATCTATAAATTAATCATACTTGTCCAATCAGTCTATTCAGATTGGTGTACGTCGGTCTCTCAATGTCCAAGTTTCGTCTGCAGATATCGTAGATAGCCTCATTGTCCACCATGAAGGCGCAGTCGGAGTGTTCTAGCGTGGTGTGGGTGGTGAGAATCGAGTTGTATGGCTCCACCACTGCTGTTGACACCTTAGGAGATACATAGTTTGATGAGAATTATATAAACAACCTAAATATAACATTGATTTCAGTGGCTCCTAAAAGTACATCTGAATAGACACAAACTATCATCATCTTAGATTAACAAAAGTAACTAGGTTATAGTGAATCAATAATTTTAAATATAACAAAATAGGGTAAATTATAAAGATTCAAGAAAGACAGTCTTATAGTATACCTATAGTTCATGAAGAAGGAACTTACCTGAGGCGCAGGGTAGATAGAGAATTCTAGTTTGGACTTCTTGCCGTAGTCGACGGACAGTCTCTCCATCAGCAGGGAGGTGAAGCCAGACCCAGTGCCTCCACCGAAGGAGTGGAACACCAGGAATCCCTGTTTAAATATAAGAGTCTCAGATTTGGTGTAACAATATTAATTTTATCATAATTTTAAACATATGTCTTTTGCATCTGCCCCATTTAGCTCTCTTTGACCAACATCTTTGCTATGAGACCGTTCACACTAATGACTATAGGGATAGTACCAAATCGTCACATCCACATCTCCTCACTTGCTGAGAATAAAGATATCTATAAAAATAAAATAAATTTTCTCTTTTGACTTTGATCAAAGGTTGTAATAGTACCGATCTCTGAATATCCTACTTGATGTCTGTTGCCTGTCACTTAAACAAATATCTTGAATAGATTAGTGATAAAACCGCCTTTTGTACTGTTTTTCTTTCATTTGCTGTTTGTTATGTTATTTATTTTATTTTTAGTGTAAATATTATTATTATTATTATTGAACAAATAGGTATGGTTTGAAATACTGAGATGCTTTAGACCTGTAGTCCCGTGCATTGATCAGCTAATTTCCTGATTCTATCAAGGACTACGTCGACGATCTCTTTGCCGATGGTGTAATGTCCTCTTGCGTAGTTGTTGGCTGCGTCTTCCTTGCCCGTGATGAGCTGTTCTGGATGAAAGAGCTGGCGGTAGGTGCCCGTGCGGACTTCATCTGAAAGAGAATGATAGGTCTATTTTGGACTACTGGTGGTATTCTAAAGTGGTACTCAATTTTGCGCAGTTCAATAAAGGTATTATTGACTTGATTTAGAGCAGTCAGTAGTTTTTTGTCGGTCCTGGTGTTGTTTGTTAAGGATATATAAAAGTGTATATGTAACAGTTTATTCGTTATCTAATTTTGTTATGAATTAAGTAGAATTGAATACATCGATTGTTTTCTCATGCTAACTTAGCGTTAAATCAATATACATACTTTTACTGAATTAATAATAATAATAATTCATTCAATACAATTCCATTACAATTTTTGAATACATTAACAAT
Organism: Eurema mandarina; assembly: GCA_018238005.1. Classification (NCBI taxonomy): domain Eukaryota; kingdom Metazoa; phylum Arthropoda; class Insecta; order Lepidoptera; family Pieridae; genus Eurema; species Eurema mandarina. The sequence goes on from DWAJ01000877.1 coordinate 8,875, forward strand.
TCGCAGTGACATTACATTTGTATTGAGTCGTGTCCACACTAGTCAACAAGCCCGTGTTTCAGGACACCAGGCCCACCAGGCCAAATTGGTAACGAAAATCAGTAATCACTCCTCCATATGAAGATATATACAATACTTATATACGTGATACCATAGTAGAAATAAGTAATGAGTTGCACATGTTCAAACAAATGAAAGCGATTCATGTACGAAAGTCAACACTCGAGACACAAGTGGTTTAATGAAGGAATACTCTGCGGTCTAATTGGCTTCAAGTACTCATATTAAAGCCGACTTTTGATTTTGTTTTAGTTGTTATTAATCTTTAATTAGCAACTACGACCGCTTGGCGCAGAGGTAGCACAACTGCATGCTGCGAAGGGTCATGGATTCGATCATAACATTGGAAAAATGTAATTTATTATTTTCATTTCAAATGTCGTCAGTATATTTAGATATTCATTATTTACAAAATAAACAAATCTTTAAAATGCCTAATGTCTGTTTATCTGACATAAAGAAAAAACAAACAAACCAGGATAAAATGTCTACATTTGTTTCCAAACATAAGCGTTCTCAACATAATCCACATGTCTCGAGGGTTGTAAAAAACGAAAACCTCCCCCAAGGGATGATGCGGACTAAACAAACAGTGTTGAAGGGTTGAGCTTATTACCTACGTCTGTGGTTAAAGTTACCCGTTTCAAAGGGTTTTTTATCTGTGTATTATCTCTGTAGAGTATACCTACTATAATATGGAGAATACGTCTAATAAAAATAATTAATATTAAAGTTTGCTATGATGCAGATATTTTATCAAAATTTATAATAAATATATATTTAATACGAGGCCAAAAATATATTACAATTCAAAAAGGACTATTGAATAATTTCAGCGAGATATGATATCTTATAAGGTAAGACTGAAAAGCATCACAGACCAACTGTGCAAAAGAGAAAACACTCTAACAAGCCGTGAGTAACAGTCGGTCTCTTTCTAATGGTTTATTGTGCATTATTTCTTGCCGGTTAATGTTATTATGTTACTTTGTCAATATAATCGTTCAAAGATATTGTGTAATTATACACGATATGCTTCATAGAATACTCATTGTATTGATCAGTGGACATTGGACACGAATATCTTATATCTAATACTTGTCACTGTTGTTATATAATAACACTAGTACGGCTCCACAGGTTTTGCCCGGTGAGTGTCCATTCCAGAAGCAAAACCAGGATAAAAAGGATCCTATTTGTTGATCCAGGGTTAATTCTACTGGCATGCCGAATTTCAGCCAAATTTGTTATGTAGTTATTGAGTGAAAAAGCAACAAAGATACATTCACATATTCATACAACTTTCGCCTTAATAATATTAGTAAGGACATACTATGAGTAATCTTACTAACATAAAATGTTAAAAATATTAATAATCCAATTCTATTCATCTATTTTTAAAGTTACAATTACATTCGTAATAAAGAATAGGACAAAATAAATTAGTAAAATCGTAACCAACAAAACTACATCGTAAAAAGCTCCGAGCATTTTCCCATCTCATGAAAACTTGAGTAGAAAGTCTGAGTTTTCTTTTAAGGCGTCCTCATTTTGTTTTAAAAGGCATAAAACGCCGCATTATAAAGACTAGCCTAGTTTTTAAATTGAAGGGGGTTTTAAAACAATCGTTTCGTCTTAAAACAAATCGTAAAAAGTTTGAATTGTTTCACCCTCTTTCTTTTTATATCGATTAAAAAGGTATTTTAATACATACAAAAATACATATCGACGTTAAAACTATTAAGCAGATTATATGAAATATTGCTATTGGAGTAGACCCATCCAGGGAGCATATTCCCCATTTTTATTGAATCTTCTAGTGTTAAGGAATCATTTTGCGTTTGCAAGTTGATAGTAAATAATTATTTGTTACTAGCATTACATAGAGATATGTGTTGCCGTAAAATTGTTACCCAACTTGAAGGAGGCACTGCTGTGCCCCAGATAGATTATATATATCTAGCAGTAGCAAACGTAAAGTATTTTAAAAGTAATTTACCGATTTTTTAAGAGATTAAAATTAGGAAATTTATTCATGAAAGTACATCTGTCAGGAAGAAAGGACAATAATATGATATTTAAACAAAAAAAAAAAAAACAAAAACAAATATTTTTAAAACATCCTGAATTATTAAAAATGCTATAGATAAAAAACCAAAATAACTCAAAGAATGAAACATCTATGAGTAGCGGTGAATCATCTTCACTTAGAACTTTCGATCAAGTATTGTATTTGCTTGCAATCATGAAAATAGCTTTGATGACTTAAAACGTAATAGGGCTGCCAAATCCTTGTTATAGATTTATTGTAGAATTAAAAAACTTGTAGAAACGTGACATAAATATAACTATTATAACTAGTGTGTTTAAAAAAATCTTGTTCTTTAAAAATATAGTGTACGAGTATATTTAACTTTAGAAGTTTCGAAATAATTGAAATTTTTATACTTATCATTACATAAAAAACCATAGTCGCTTTCTCAGCTGTCTGTTCCTATGTAGGTATAATGCTTAAATCTTTTAAACCTATGCAACCGATTTTCTTGCTTGATTTTTTTTTACTTAGACTGCTCCTAAAGGGAAGGTTTATGTATAATATATGAATAAATACGGATATAAGCACGGAGCGCAGATATATCAACTACGTGGCATATCCTGTTTATTAAAAATGTTTGACATAGTCCATAGATAACACTATTTTCTCACAACGACCAGCCCTACAAATTTCATTCGCAGCCCGATTTAGGTAAGTATAGACAGAACATAGCGTAATTGCACGCTTCTGTAATAGCCTCTTGAGAAGGTCAATGTCCGGTATACTAATATAAATATATAGAGTTTGTATGAGAGCGTTTATCTTTGAAAATAGTAGATCAATTTTGAAAATTCCAATAATGGAACTCCAATTCTGAGTTTAAGCAATGTTTTTTTTTATTTTTTATATCGTTATTTCTTCTTTTTTTATTGATATTGTAACCTTGATTTATGTTTGAAAGAGATCGCTTTAAAGTAAGAACCCACCAGCCAACGTTTAATTAATTATTTGCTACTGTAACGTGTTTTTTTTTTCTATTGAAATTTTCTTATACACGTAATGTTAAAAGACATTTGAAATAAATTCATAGTGTACAGTCGTCCACGAAAGTATATTGACATTCAAATATTTTTCCCATATTTTAAAAATTACTATTGACCTATTTTCTCTTGTTTATAAAATTAGCTTTAATATACTTTTGTAGTTGACTGTACAGGCAGAAAACGTTAGACGGGTAATTTGAGGCGATCTAATCTCAGCTCCCGAGCACTGAGAAAGCCTATTTGTTTGTTTTTGCGAGATTCAATCCGAATGTCATTACCGGCGCCATTTTTTTCTGTCATTAAAAAGTATTAGATGGCATTTTTTTAAAGGCTGAGTCTTGACAATTAGTTGGTTTATATTTGGATGTTTTAGAGGTTTTCTTTCTGTTCCACTTTTTTTAATTGCCATTTTTCATATATTGCTCGATTTTTTAAGTACTTATCGACATCCGATGAGCAGGTTTTTTTACTAGGGAAAAATTATTAGCAAATTTTAGTCCTAAAAAGAAATTAGCGAAATTTATTAAAAAGAAAGGAGATACGGATCTGCTTATGTTAATAATGTAAAGTAGCCGTATATGTGTTGCCTATTTATTAAATAGCCAAGGCGCTGGCTATAGTTTTTGGAGTAAAAAAGTTTCATCAGTACCTGTACGGACGGAAATTTGTTTTGCGAACCGATCATAAGCCGTTAACTTATATTTTTGGAAGTAAAGTGGGCATCCCTACTATGGCTGCTTCCAGATTGCAACGTTGGGCGGTATTGTTATCAGGTTACAATTATGAGATTGAATATGTATCGTCACATAAAAATTGCGCAGATGCATTATCCCGTCTACCGCAGGATACGCACACAAACCGGCGGGTCACACAGGAAATTAGTTACGTTAATTTTGTGGAAAGCTTCCTGCCGGTGACGAATTTAGACGTTAAAGCAGCCACTGCTAGGGACCCGGAACTCAGTCGTGTTTTAACGTATGTAGTATCGGGCTGGCCCGCGGCTTGTCCAGATGATACGCTCGCGCAGTATTATAACAAACGACATGAATTATACACAGACCGGGGCTGTCTTATGTGGGGATATAGATTAGCGATACCGTCGGCTTTAAGATCACAAGTATTAAAACAATTACATAGCAGTCACATGGGAATAGTAAAAACAAAATCCATGGCACGGAGCTATGTGTGGTGGCCAAAAATTGATACGGACATAGAAGCCTTGTGTCGAGCGTGCGAGACGTGTGCGCTGGAGTCCCAGGCGCCTGCGCGCGGTCCTCCGCATCCGTGGCCGTACTGTGAACACCCTTGGTCTAGGATCCATATAGATTTTTTGGGTCCACTACATGGTAAGACTTATCTGGTAATAGTGGATTCTAGTTCCAAATGGTTAGAAGTATTTGAGATGTCAAAAACTAATGCGGCGGCAGTTATAAAGGTCACAAGAAGTACGTTCGCACGATTCGGGCTTCCCGTGGAGTTAGTTTCGGACCAGGGACCACCTTTCACGAGTACTGAATTTAAAGACTTTTTAGCTCGTAATGGCATACGTCAAGTTTTTTCACCGGCATACCATCCTGCCTCAAATGGAGCAGCAGAGAATGCGGTTAAACTTTGCAAAAATGCGATTAAAAAAGCGATCAGGGAATCAAAAGATATTGATGCCGCGTTACAGACGTTCTTACTTAATTACAGGAATAGCATCCATAGCAGCACGGGGGAAAGTCCCGCGATGCTCCTACAAAAACGCACGTTGCGGTCGCGACTAGATTTATTACGGAGTGAACGTGCGCTCTCCGATAAAGTACAACAGTCCCAAAGTAGGCAGGTGGAAGCGGCCGGCGGCGTGCAACGCACGTTTGCGCCGGGGGAGCCTGTGTGGGTGCGACAGTACAACCAGGGGGATAAATGGTTAAAAGGTACGATAGCTCACGGAGAAGGGGCGAGTAGGTACGTAGTAGATAGTGGGGACGGTCGACAACTAATTAAGCATGTAGATCAAGTAAAGCGCAGATCCGGGTTGTGTGCCGCTCCTCCCATCGAGGAGGCCAGGGGTTCGATGGAGTCACCGGACGGTGCGGGCGCCGGCGCGCACCCGCCGCCGGGAGCGAAGGTGGATGATTCGGGAAATGATGTTATTTCGGATGTAGGTCAGCCTGACGGAGCGATGACACCCAGAGATAGATTTAGTACGCCACCTTCGGCCCCGCGCAATTCGCCCGAGCCTGCCGAGACACCTCCGAAACGAATACGCAAGCGGCCTGTTAGATTCGGTATAGATTATAATTAGTTAAGTTGCATAATATGTAATGTATTTTAAGCAGTAAATGTAAATCTGTTCATCCTAACTTCCTAACTATTTCCTTAGTAATGTTTATATTTAGTTCATAAGATTATGCACATATTAAGAAGGGAGGTGTAATGTATATGTATAATTAATAGAGGGTAAGCGGACAAAATACTCTGTCGGCCATTCCGTTGATACACGTAGCACCGTTCAGCTGTTTCAAGTGCGTAGATTTAACAGTACGTTTCTGTACTACAGATTAAAATGTTTTTAACTAAACAGCTAGTTAGATTGCATTTCAAACGACGTGGGCTTCAAATCTTTATTCGGCGACCCGTGAGCAACTCAACCGCTACCGGCCGTCCGAAATGGAAATTGAGTACTTGTGTAATACGAAAAAATATATGTATGTAGTATTTCATTATTGATATATTATATCATTTCAACGATATTAAGAAACCTATCAGTGTGTAGCAATGAGTAATTATGGGATTCTTTACTTTTCAATTCGATTTTAAAATAAAATTATCCAACAAGTCTTGTAATTATTTTATTAGATTAATTCATTTATTTTAAGCCCTTTTAAGAATTATACCTTTGTGTTATATTTTCATATAAAACAATATAGTAAAGTGAAATAAAATGGATAGAAAGGCCGTCTTTTTATGGAAAATATTCGGCGTTAGCTTATAAAGTACTATGCTACATCCATCACCAAAAAACACCTATTATTATTATCATTATATAACGCTACTAGTAACCGCGAGTTTCGGACAAATTCTATTCACTTATTCTCTTTTACGAAGTGAAAAAATGTCTTTCATCGACAAAGCTCGCTGGGTCGTCGGAAGCTTACTCGGTTGACCGACACCTCTATTAACTTGTAAAGGTGGAACATTCTGTACGGACAGGGCAGTAAGTGATTTTCTATAAAAGGTTATGTAGCTTTTTCACGTTTCTTTTTAACGCTCTTTAATACACAGCGGTGAAAACTATTTCCACAAACTGACAGACAGGATTTTGATCATGTTACGTAATTCTTCTTAAAATTGTTTTGTGTTATGGCAACGAGATAACGGCTGAATAACACATAATCGTTACAAATATTTTTTTCCAGTGTGGCGATTGGGCTCACAATCAGTGTGATCAGTGATCAGTGTGCAGAAAACGGTTGTCCTAGCACTTAGTGAAACGGTCGTCAGCTGAAATAAAAAACGATTACCTACTACAAAAGTACAAAACGATATAAAAAAATGTATATAAAGATCTCCTCCACAGGAGTAAGTATTAGTAGGTAAATAAAATAAATAAATAAAACAATACAAAACGTCTCTTTATCGTAAAAAGACGATAAATAAGCTTTGTACTAGAGTTTTCTGTCGGAAAAAACAGAACTTATCAGATACTAGTTCTAGCCAAAACGCTACGACTAACTTTTTATACTAATCGTTCTCTATATTGCCTTATAACGTCCACATAAATCCGCTTTATGCGTTGACCCTTTCCGATAAATTTAACAGTAATGTACCATACTCTGCAGCAACATTTAAAGTAGTTAATTTATATACCAAGCTACGACAGATTGAAAAATAGCTGTCACTTAAATTATATTTAAAGCTACGTACAAGTAGATGAAAAGGTTTTACGATTACAATATTTATTTTTATATTATTTACAAAAGAAAATCATTTGACTTCACATTTTCCCAGTTTCAGTTAAAATATAGTACGACATTTCATCTAAAGCTATTCATAAAATATTATATAAGAGGAGAAAGTTATTCTTTAAACCAATAGTATTTATAAATGTTTTTGAATTTTTAAGTTGTTTTTGACGTCTGAAAATGTTGAAAAATAGAACACATACATTTTCATTTTATATAGCTTCGTCGAATATGATTTCTAGTAAATACTAATACACACTTTTCTAATTAGTACTAGTAATACATAACGTGTTAGTTTTCAGGAGCTATCCATCTCTATAAACCGAAAGAAACGCATTCGCCAGTAAAATCGCGAAGAGCATCTAGATATGACTATAATTCATAAATCAATACACTGTTTCTATACAAAATTACGTATAGACTATCTGTAGTTATTAGGATACAGTGTTAAATAATAAGCTCTAAACATACGCTAGTTTCCAACACACACTATTATTTTACATCAGTTGCTCATTCAACCGCTTTATATTAACATGATAGAGAGCTTATATGAACGTTTCGTACGATGCTTCAATATAGCCAACGGGCAGGTGAGCAGTAAACTTATTATATGGAAAATATTACGTTAGAGTTTTTATTATTTTTATTATTATTAAAGAAACAATAGTTTGTAACGTATTTTGTGCTATAGCGGCCAACTGAAAAGGAGGTAATTTTATTGGTAAGCGATTTCCTCCACCTATTGACATTCGCAAAGCTAAAAGGCTCAGGGATGCGTTGATGACATTTAATAAAAAGGAAAATAAAATTTTCAGTAAATAAAGTGAAAAGTAGTGCGTCTGATACAAAAAAGTAGTGCACTGCAATAAAACGGAGGAACACATACATAAATATTTTTCAAAAACAATTGTAAGACACGAGTATAAAATAACATTTAACGAATATCATAACACGTATTCCAAATACATTATACTAATCTATCGAAAGCAAGTGCAAATGTAGCACAGTCGTAGTTTCTAAGTTACTGTCCTTTGCAAATAAACGCGATGCCTCCTAGCATACATACTGTCCAAACAACTGTAACTATCCAGCTACAGTAAGTTCTAGAAACTTATTTTAACTGCAGCGGAGATGGGGTTTCAAGCAGAATTTCGAAAGGATAAAAGTGTAGTTTCTTTCATATGTTCACCTTAGAATACGTAAATGTATGCAATACTGGTGTTTCTATTAAAAGGAAATATAAGGTGCTAAGCGCCGTACTTGTAAGCGACTGGACTCTCGGGCAATGCCCTTTTTTAGAATTTGAAAATTAAGTATTTCTATAGTTTTAATATTAAGAACCGTTAAAAAACTGGATCGATTTTACGATTATGAATATATTGAAGAACAAATGTTTATTTTTTGAACACCTTGCTAACATTTACAATGAAATGGCTTTATCATTACACATCTGGTGACGTGTTAGCTTGTTTCCCCGTAACTTTTTTCCTTGGAACTATTTACTATACTAACATATCATTTGTTAAAATCAATTCACTTCTCAATGCCACTAGAATGGAACATGAACGGACTGACAAAATTATGACCTACGTTTATCCTTTCCTTTTTACTTCGCCATAGTAGGCTGACCTATTATATGCATGGTAATAGCGACGAACATCACAACATCACAACATACAAAACAAACAAACCTCATACTTAGCAGTCTAATTTCATATCTTAGAATTGCTAATGAGCTCTCCCGCAAAGAGGAATATTTAAATTCTAATATGATTTTCAATGAGCAATTCATGAGAAATCGGCAATTACTACTCTTTGAAATAATTTTTGTACAATGTTTGCACGAGCTGACTGAATTCAATGCTTATAGAAACGGAACAAAAACTATTGAAAATTAAAAAACTTGCAAACGGCGCTATTATTCAAGTGCGGTTAAAGTGAGCGAAATTTTTGTGCTAATTGCTTTCCGATTGAATTTATTTACCGAATGCAACGTTGTTTCTGTCATTGGTACGCTTGCAATTTTAAAACCCAAATTGTATGATACCTGCCAATTCCATAGCTAGTGAAACTGGCGTTTGAAAATTTGGTTTTTATTCGGGCGAAGTCGGGGCGAACCAGCGGGTCAGATAAATAGACATATAATTTTTTGATTGATAATACAAAATATGAGTAAACCTTCTTTTTGATCAATTATATAATTTCAAGGCCTAATAGACACATCACAACGGTACAATTTAATCATAATAATAGTATTAATAATTAATTAGTACATATTTTAGTGTGAAAGTGCGTAGCGTTGTTAATATATTTTTATAGACGGTATCGACCGCCCAACATATATTTTGTTCTGTACTAAAAAGAAAGATTATATTAAATAATAGCATGTACTAATATTATTTCTAAACTTCATGAAGTTAGCAATGCTAAATTGATCGTCAGAAGTTCAAGGATTTTCCTTTAAAATTGTAGTTTAAAAATTGCATTCAATATCGCATGTGCATAGCAGGGAAGTCACGTTTTCAATAGCCTTTTAAAAACGCTCTTGCTATAAAATAAAATGAAAACTCGCATTTGTGTATTTTAAACGCGATTTCTGAAGGAAACGGTAGACACTAGAAACAGAGTTGTACAGCTTGGAACAGTTAGCAATAATTGTAAAGGATTTTGACTACGACTAATGTACTATATTTAAGTTTTATTTGGAATTTCATTGCAATTGGTTGGCGTATATAGTTACCAGGCGTTTAATTAATGTTAATAAAAAAAATGACAATAGGTATATTTATATTATTTCATTTTCTTTTAATTACAATTTAAGTACATGATATTTATTAATATAAAATTTTAAAAAGTATTGAACATTACTTAGTATTAATTATAATATTTGAATTGAATTCTGACTCCTTCTTCTAGCCAGATTATCAACGTCCATATCGTAGCGTGTAACGTTTAAGCTCATCAAGGCACATTTTAGGAGCGAAATGTACTTACTACAGTAAGCATTAAGAGTCTATAGAGACTCTGTCTAAACATAAAAAATAAATGCTATATATATTACAATATATAGCTTTTTGTTTAATCTATTTTAGACTACATGATATTTTTGTTATTTATTTCATAAGTGTATTTGATAAATAAATGTATTAAACGATCAGCTGATAAGCAATTTAGTCAGAAGTTGATAACTTTACCCTAATACAAATACTTTGCATAAAGCCACTAGTAGTTATAAAAATCTCATCTAAAATAATATAAGGCGGTATTAAATCAGAACCCGTTAAAAACGTAATAAGATATTAAACAAAATTACTCCTTAAACATTTTAAGGCAGAACCTAGAACGTGAAGCCAAAGAAACTCTAGAGTCTAGACCCTTCAGTAGATTAAATCATTAACAAAATATTGACTCCCATTTAAACTTAATAAAACCAATGTTTGAACTCGGAACGTGACTGGAGCCCGTTTAATAAAGATAAAAGTTATTTAATTGTATTTCCCAGTTAGCCGGGATGGTTAGAGAGAGTCGTTAGTCCCAGATGCGATAGTTAATTTTTATATTTGACAGACAGTGATTGAAGTGAGCAGTTATTTTTAATTGCTTTATGCTTTTGAGTTTCTTGCTGAGTAAGAGTTAGTGTATGAGTTTCTTTGCCTGTATTCTTCTCATACACCTTACCACTTGGAAACAGGCGTTTATAGATTGAAACAGACAGACGGCAATATGATTTTAGATTTGTTTGCGATATCGTAATGCATTGGACAAAGCAGTTTGTGTGGCTGCAACGACATATCTGTATTGATCTATATTTTTAGTTTTGACGTTCATAAATATCACAATGTGACTTAAGTGAATGAATTATTTTCATTTTCATTTTCAGTTGTCGATATACTTATCACCATTGAATTAAAAGACCAAGTGCAGTTGCTTTTATTTTGTTGAAAACATTATAAAATAACAAACGTTTTACCGCATTAGTAGGTACGTAGTGCGTACGTATTATTCCAACATTTAACATAGTAAAGAATATTTTTCTCTTAAAGAGTCTTTAGAATAAACACATTGTTTGTCATTCTAGTCAAATTAAGATTGATACATATTTGGTATAAAGCTGTGAATTAATTTTTACTCTTTAAGAGTCGACAAAATTACATTACCATAACAATAAAAGTTAACTTCAACCTTCATATTTAAAGGCTTCTAACATGACGTCTTAGGCAATTCAAGTCAATTTTTTTTACGTATTTCTGACATTTAAAAACTTTGTAGATATAACGCCGAATTTAGCCTATCACACAATTATTAAAGAAACAATATTTTTCAATTAGAGACAACCCTATGCATACATACTTCAAACAAGTTTGGAGAACGTACTTAAAAATATTAAAAAAAACTTTACAACCAATATAACACTCAAACGCTTAATGTCGTTTTAAAAGTTTAATTATTGAAACATAAGGCGCCGTTAAGATAAGCCGAAATGAACTCGTAAAATATTAACAGTACCAGATGTTGGATAGTTATTGGACTATTTTATTAATTACTCCGAACGGATTTATAGCAAAAGCAGTTTATGTATGCATATTGTTTGTTTCTGCTTTTAAAAACAATTAATTTTAGTGCTACATCTATTAAGCTCTAAAAACTAAAATAGATTTTTTCCTTTAACTTTCATTAAAAATAATGAGACTTAAAAATTCATTTTTTAAGAAGAATTTACTTTCTTGTTATTAACTTAAGTAGCCACCAAATAAGATAATAGCGTTATTTTATAGATTTGCTGTGGTAGGAGTTTTACTTAGATAGCCATCTTAGGCTTAGCCATCTCGGGCCATGGACAAAAAAATACTTAGGATGAAAATTCTTATAGACACAACGTTCTTTTTCCCTGTTATACAAAAACATTTTCTCTGCTTTTGATACGTTAAGCCGGCTAAAATAAATGGCTATGCGTTATATATTATGATAGTTAAGCCATGTTGAAGATCATTTGGCTACCTAAAACAAACGAGGTCAACGGACTTCGCTCGTACGAGCATTATACAGTGAACGTTGGTACTGGGAGATATTGGTATTATACTGAAAACATGAAAAATAGAGCAGTCGTCAAAGTCAGTGATATCCAATGTGTCATTACCGTACATGACTCGTTTTGTAAACTTTAAATGGAACTCAATGGAGAAGCATTTTATTTCTACTTTTTCTATAAGCTGGTGTATCATTATGTAAAAACTGGTGTGTGAAATACCCATTAGTGTTAAATGATCGTAGTTTTTATTATGTCTAGTCAATAATAGAATAATATTAAAACATTTAAAATAACAAATCATCCTAACACTATTTTTTTTGTAACAGAATGTGTGATTTTTTGTTGACTTATTTACAATAAAACGACTATTATTTGTGTTATTTTATTTGATTTGGGTATAGTTATGTTGTCTTGTGTGTTTGTACGTTCTTGTGAATAATTTAATCTACTTAAATCAACGTATATAATTTCTCAATAGATATAGCATTTAAAGTTATATATTTATTATCAAAACTGCTATTTATTATAGCTTATATAAATACTTTCTTATCCATTTACTTCAATAATAATAACTTATTAAAGTTAAGATGTAAAATGTAATAAGATCTGCGCAATTTCTTAGCAGGACTAATCCATCAAATGTCGGAACTTTTGTAATAATTACAAATTGATATCGTAATGTGATCGGGTTTATGGTATAGCTATTTAAATTAATCACTTACAGAATTACAGATAATTTTTTTTCTAGTTTCCTAGAAAAGAATAAGATGTATATGTCGTGGAAAACGATATCGCTAAAATATATTAAGTTGCTGATTTGATTATTGTTGTACAGAGGGTAGTACGCCAAGATGTTAGTTGTTATTGTAATGGCGACACGTGGACAGAGTCGTGTTTAAAAGAGTGGGGTTTCCGACGGCGAAATTCCTTTTAACCTTCAAAACCTGTTTACCACTGATCTGATTTGATTTAATTGGAATTTTATCATTGCAGATAAAGTGAGGTTATAATCTACGTTTACATTATTATACTACGCCATCTGCGGAATGAACGCTGTACCACCTAACCTAATCAGATGGTGACCGTTCTACCGCTCATCCATCGCTCCCGCTGTCATATATATTTGTCAATTTATTGTGTTGTGTGTGAATGCGAGAAGCGTCAGAACACTTTAGTCCAATTAAGTCCTATTTGTTATAATATTATTTTTTTTATTAACAAAATAATAATAATATTATTAGAAAAAATCATCATATGGTATTCTAGCTCTTCCTCGCGGTTTCATTACAATCGGTTCAATGGTTTTGGCGTGAAAGCGAGACAGAAAGACAGACGGAGCCAAATTCGCGTTTATTTGATGAGTATGCTTAAGTATATTAGGTTTGATACTTGAAGCAACTTTATAGCATAGCAGCGACCTTTTCCAAACGGCCACATGGCATATGACATATATCATACACATAACACAATAGAAGAACAATATATGGCTCCAATCCTTCTAACTCACAACAATTGAATACCCATCCTAATTAAAAACAAAAAAACACCACCTTTACATAATCAATGTGGAAAAACATGAAACCCCTAAATCATATGGCATCCCTTGCCCTAATGATAAAGGCAAAAACCTGCTAATATTCAATGAGGGTTAATAAATTATACAAGTATCCTTGGACAATAAGGGGTTGAATTAGTTTACGTTGGACGTGGGTTCTTAGTGTTATAAATAATTATAAGGTCAGGGGTTTACTGATAAAACTTTCTGAGTAAAGCAAATATTTAAGATACCATTGCTCTTAGCATTGCTATAGCTATAGCTTGCATTATTTTGATTAAAAAAACGTATAAGTTAAGGAAAAAAATTCTTATAGAATTTTGCTATTAATATTCTTACGTACACATGCAGCTTGATCTAACATTGAAAATATGCAGAATCCTTGAACTGAATTGTACAGATTGTCCTTTTATATATTCATGGAAAATATTCCTAATGAGGTATTTGTCCACATGCTTACTATAATAGTACACTACTCGCTTTAAGTTAGAAAGACTGTTTAAGGGGCACACAAACGTCTAAGACTTTTTAATATTAAAATTATATTGAAAAATCTGGCTGTAAGCTTATGGTTTAGATCATGTCAGTCTGTCGGTAGAATCGAATCCGACCACACGTGCTTAACTGCTCGCTACTCGTTTATATAATTTTTGCAAGTGTTTCTCAAAGTTTGTACTAATATGTTTGCCTGTAAACGCTGTGAAATTGAAGCTAGGGATGGTGCCACATGCTCTGTATGTGTGGGCCAGTTCGACTTCCCTTGTGCTGGAATAACTGAGGGTGGATGGCGGAAACTTGGAGATCGGAAATCAACCTGGAAATGCCCTAGTTGCAAGTCCCGAGGAATAGCTAGTCCAAAACCAACTACATCATCGGATTCGGATTCCATCATTGTCGAACTGAAGCGTTTGTCGTCGCAAATGGAGGCCTTACCAACATTAGTAGCTAGCGTTAGGGCGATACAGGCGGAATTGATGGAACTGAAAACCATTAGAGAGGAGTTTTCAGACATGAAAGCGTCTATCGAGTTTGTCCATAACACTGTCGAAGCTCTAACCGTGAAGGTATCTACTGTGGAGCAAGAAATGGAATCCTTGGTAAAGACTAAAGGAGATTTGTTGACCCTGCAGGGGCGCGTGAACAAGTTGGAGGAACTGCAAAACCACAACGAACAGCGGCTACGGATGAACAATGTTGAAATTAAGGGTGTACCCGAGTCCAGTACCGAGAACCTATTCGACATCTTGGACAGGTTGGGGACTGCTATCAACTGCAAAATCCCAAAGGAGCAGGTCAACTACATCGCCAGAGTGCCTACACGTAACGATAAGCATAACAAGAACATTATATGCTCCGTCCAGAACATTTATTTAAAAAATGAATTTGTGGCTGCTGCTAAGAATCGTAAGGCCCTTAAAGCGGTTGATTTGGGACTACGTGGTGATAGCAGGATCTACGTTAACGATCACCTGACTCTGGAGAACAAAGCCCTGTTAAATAAAACCAAGGCCCGCGCAAAGGAACGGGGATATGAATATGTTTGGGTGAAGGGGTGCAAAATTTTCATACGAAAAAACACATCATCTCCAAAGCATCACGTCAATACGGAACGCGATTTGAAAAAGTTTTTTACTTAATTATAGTTAAACAACCGTCCGGCATGTCACATTATTGGATCGGCTCAATAAGTTTGAGAACCACAGGTAACATTTTTTGCAATTCATCTGGTAACCGCAAGCCTTTTGTACTCTTATCGCTCAATGCTAATGACCTTCTGCCGTGCAGTCATTGCTATTATAGACATTATCGCTATAGTATTAGAACTGCTTGTGGCTTAGTGGGGCTTACTAGCTTTTGTTCGAATAATTTAACATTTTATTTTTGCTCATACCTATGTAGTGTAACGGTTGCACTTAATTTGTATATTTGTAGGGTGCTTATTTGCAGTTTATGGGTGAGGCAATATATTTATTCAAGTCAACTTGAATATGCCCTACATATTTATTATTATTGTGCTGCATTGTATTATAATATTTGCAATGGCTCCGCTTAATATTTTCTACCAAAATGTTCGGGGACTACGAACGAAAACGAGTACTTTTTACAGAAATGTGTGTGTTAATAACTATGACATTATATGTATCACCGAGACGTGGCTTTTGGAGGGTATCTCGAACTCCGAGTTGTTTGATAATCGTTATCTTGTATGGAGACGGGATCGTAATTATGCCGCCACTGAACAATCTAAGGGAGGAGGGGTCTTAATAGCTGTTCGGAAGGAAATACCTGCTGATGTTCGACATGACTGGCGCTCATCTGCCGAGGACCTGTGGATTACGCTTACCTTGAATCACAGACAGCCAAGAATTTCTTACAAAATTCACATTTGTGTTGTGTATATTTGTAATGAAAAGTTGGGCAATCCGTTGGCAGTTCAATTGAATAATTTTTCTAATAGTTTGACTGATATTGTTCTGAAACACCCTTCTGATGCTTTTTTAATACTTGGCGACTTTAACCAACCAAATATAAAGTGGTGTCAAACAAACGATCTCCCTTCTCTCTCTCCGAGTGACGTACAGGGCGATGTCCAAAGTAATTTCATAGACAATTTGAATATTTGTAATCTTTCGCAATATAATTGCTTTCAAAATATTAATGATAGGATTCTGGATCTTGTACTATCAAATAACGATATTTCTGTTACATACTGTGTTGATCCCCTGGTAGCCGCGGATCCCCAACACAAAGCACTTTGCATTTCGGTCGAGTTTGTTCAATTGCACAGCCTATCCACTCGTCCTCGCTTGCAATATTTGTACAACAAAGGTGATTACGATGCCATTAATAAAAATTTGGATTCCGTGAACTGGGAATATGAACTGAGGCGTAGATCCGTTGAGGATGCTGTTTCGTATTTCTATGATACCATCAGCTATCTCCGTAACACCTACGTTCCATCAAGAGTTGTAACCGTACGGTCAAAATTCCCAGTCTGGTATGATAGCTCCTTAATCAAAATATTAAAAGAAAAAGCTAAATATCATTCGAAATTTAAGAAATATAAAAACCTTTCAGATCATCATTCGTTTGTCGTCTTACGACAGAGAGTAAAAGATTTAGAAAGAGACCTATTTAACAATTATATATATAGTATAGAATCGAACATAAAGCGCAATCCTAAAGCTTTTTGGGCTTATGTTAAATCAAAAAAGCATACGAATTGCTATCCCTCTGTATTAAGGTATGGAACGCATTCATCTGGGGATGGAGATGTTATATCCAACATGTTTAGCGATTACTTCCACTCTAATTTCTTGCAACCAAGCGCTATCAATAACAGCCTTCCTCCAATGAATGCACAGCCCGTATGCGAGAGCGTTGCCTGCTTCGGTACGGACATTGGGTCTATAGAAATAAATAGGGATGAGGTAAATAGATTGCTGAAGCACGTGGATCTAAACAAGTCACCGGGGCCTGACAATATTCCACCGATTTTCTTGGTAAACTGCGCCGATAGCCTGACTTTACCACTTTCAATTTTGTTCCAAATCTCACTTACTGCCGGTGTAGTACCCACTTTATGGAAGTCTGCGTATATAACACCTGTCCTGAAAAAAGGATCAAGAGCCGTCGTCGAAAATTACAGACCAATATCTAAGCTGTGTGTATTCGCTAAAATTATGGAAAAAGTCGTCTATAGACAAGTATATTCAGCACTGAAACTGGACTTTAGTGAATACCAACACGGTTTCCTTAAGGGTCGGTCGACTACGTCAAACTTGATCCTCTGTAGCGACTTCCTATCGGATTCGATGGCTCGGAGATCCCAGGTGGATGTTATATACACAGACTACAGCAAATGTTTTGACAAAATTGACCATAACGTTCTTTTAAGCAAGTTATCATCCATGGGTATACGGGGTAATCTCTTCAGATGGTTCTCGTCATACGTAGAGAATAGGTGTCAGACTGTGGTATTGAATGGATACTCATCAAGAGCTAGATTTATACCCTCTGGAGTTCCACAAGGGTCACTCTTGGGCCCACTTCTCTTTAATATATTTATCAACGACATCGCGCATTGCTTTCAGTCGTCCAAAATTTTACTGTACGCTGACGACATGAAAATCATGAAACAGATTAACTCTGTCGATGATGCAATCTCTCTACAAGAAGATCTGGACCGCTTTCAAAATTATTGTGTTCTGAACCAACTCGACTTAAATGTATCCAAATGTTACATCTGTACATTCACTCGCAAACCCCACCCTATTGACTTTAACTATACACTTCAAGATTCTACTTTAGTTAGAGTTGAATCTGTCAAGGATCTTGGAGTTATATTTGACAGCAAACTTCTCTTTGATCTGCATATTGATAGCATCATTAATAAGGCCACGAAAGCGTTGGGTTTTATACTAAGAATATCTTCCGACTTTCAAGACATTAAAACAATTAAAATATTATACTGCTCTTTCGTTCGTAGTCACCTCGAATATGCCTCACAGGTATGGAACCCAATATACAACATTTATATGGACCGCCTTGAAAATATACAAAGAAAAT